>VZTX01004642.1:6958-29400 GCA_013400915.1 Pardalotus punctatus | reverse complement strand
TGAGGCGGCCCCGGGGCGAGCTCCGCGCCGGGCGCTCCCCATGGGGACAGCGGAGGGGGCGGGGAGCGTCAATGTCCCCCCTCTAATCTCATACACCCCTTCTCTCTACCTGGACCCGCGCCCCTCCCTGCCCGCATGTCCCGCTCCATACACGCCCCTCTGCCCTCCTCGAAGCCCCCGTGGCCCGGTACACGCCATCTGCCCTCATACACCCCCTCCCTGCCCTCGTGTCCCCCTGTGTTGTCCTCACACCCCCGCTCTGCCCCTGTGCACCAGCAGCAGGGAGCAGGAGGTGAGCTCGGGGTGCCCTGGGAACACGCAGGTCATAAACCCAAACTTCTCAGCAGGGAGAGCCAGGAAGAGGAAAAGCTCCTTTGGGAGCGAGGCAGAACTGCAGGAAGCGGCTCTGCGGCTGCTGGATCACCACCAGAACCTGAGTGATCTCCTCCTGGAGGTAGGATCGGGACGGCTCAGGGTGTCATGGTCTGGCTGGGATGATGGGAGATCCCAACTGGACGTGTGTCCACCAACTGTGGGGTCGATGTCCCAAGAACGGAGTTTTCCATGATACACAGAAGGAAAAACCAACAACGTAGTAGTAAGATGAAGTTTGAAAGTCTGTGTTGCAGAAATGAGATTATACGATCCCTTTTTCCTCAATCTTTTACAGACTAGAAATGGTTAAGCGTGGTTTGGAGTTGGGACAAAGGGAAATCCAACACATTTTCCTTTGAGTCAGAACTGGCTTCTTGTGAATCTAGGGGAAAAAAATGAGGAGAGACTTGAGTTTTCTCTGAAATACCAACCACTTCTGACTGACATGGCTGTCTTTGTGACAGCCTTACCTTGAGCCACTGCTATGACTTGGCCACATTCTCCCTCTCTTCCCACACTTTTGATTTTACAACTACAACAGATAATGCAAATATCTCCCACAGTTCAGGATCTTTCTTTCTCTAGAGAATATTTCCCTTTATAAAAAGAAAAAGGGGATTTAACTAGAAAATGATCCAACATTTGGACATGTTTCATCAAATATTTATGGCCACATGGCTTCACAGAAAGGACCTGAAAGACAGGGATTATAGAAATTCTGCTCCTGGTGCTGCTGCTGAGCTGTTTGGTCCCTGGGAATGAGGAACTTTGACCTGTATCTCCTTTTTTCTGTATAAAATGACAATAACTATACATATGTCTCTTAAGGTGCCATGAAGTCTGTTCTTTTCCATTCCCATGTGGGAGCTCTATGTTAATTTCACTTCAGTTGCTGCAGCAGTGCAGGGATAGGTTTGTAAATATGTGTGACAGACATCTAAGAATTTTATCGGTTTTTTTGGGTTCCAGGTGGGAGATTCAGCCAAGCCAGGGGTGCAGGATGGGGCAGAGCACCAGGGAGCATCATCAGAGTCATTTATAGGTGAGCATCTACCAAGCCACATGTGGGGAAGAACTCCTCCTCAATATGGAATTTTTGCCTTTAAGTGCAACCCCAGTTTTACTTTCTTTTCATTGTTCTGATCTTGTTTTTCACTTGCCTGGTGATGACAGTTTTCTGCTTTGCTGTTTTGTTCAGTCTCTGTTCTGCAGGAGCAGGCATCAAAACTGGGTGTGCCCACAGGCACCTTGGCAGCCAAAAATGCCGTTGCCAACATGGAGCGGATCTGCCGGGATTCTGCCAGCCCCTCACGAGTCCCCCTGCTGAACTCAGACCAGAGAGTAAGGAGAAAGCTTTATCTTTAATTTATCAACAAAACAGCAGTGTTAGGTTTGACTTCAAGCCCAGTTTATCTGCTCTGATAAAGCCCCAAATGTGAATGGACAGTTACTCAGTGGCGTGTCCGATTTGCTTGCAGAAGTACAAGATGTATGAGATGAGAAGTTTAGGCCTTTCCCCTGAATTCTCTCCACCCTTTGACCCCTTAAAAAGCAGCAAACAAAAAGGGAAAAGCAACAGATTGTTTTTCTGAGAATTTGTTATTCACAAATGAAATAATTTCTGCTTCATTTCTGGGGTGATGCCAGAAGATGTTGTCCTGCTTGCTTCAGACTGTGAAGGATTTGCTGGCAAACAACATGTTCTGTCGCTCCCTCTTCTGCGAGGAAATGTGGAAAATTAAGGTGAGAACTCATGGAAAAACATTGTGGTGTTACAGACCATGAGATTTCATCTGTGGGCTATGGCATCTCTGAATTCCTGAAAATTTCTGGTCTTCCTGACCTTCCAAAAGCATGAGCTGAATTATAAATAGGGTTTTTTTTTTGGCTGTTTTGTTTATTTTAGAGCAAGTGCAGTGGGAACTTCATTGTCTCTGCAGTGGGATTGGCTTTGTCAAGTTGTTTGAGGTTTGGAATTATTGGAATTACTGGAAACTGCCACAAAAGAGCATTTGACAGCACCATGGTGATCAAGTGCTGGTTTTGGGGAGCTCTTCAGGTCCCATGTCAAAGCTCCCAGCTGGCTGTGGGCTGGGTGACACAGTCCCAGAGCCCTTCATGTGTTTTTCCAGCAATATTCCAAGGGTTTTGGCTTCCTGGTTCTCCGCTTTGTTTACCTGGGAATGGTGATAAGACAAAGTGAGGTCACAGAGAGAGAAACCAGATAGCTGATAACAGCTTGTGCTGCCTCACAAATGGGATGTCTCAATTTCACTTGGGTGTGTTTTGTGGAGACAAGTGATTCTGTGAGGGGAGTTAAGGGCTTTTTGTGAGTGGGACAGTTGTGATTCCCCGCTGCTCTCATGGGAAAGTAGGAAAAGGCTGATCTGCCCAGATAAAGGGCTGTGCTCTGGTCTCAAATATCCGCTCCTCAGCTGAAAATAGAACCTCTGTGTTTCACAGGCTGATTAAGATCTCCTGGTCCTGGGGCAGATGTGGGGATAAGTTGGAGATAACCCTGTAACTGAGGGTGTTACAGTAAGAATTAGGTTGTGAAGACAAAGTATGTGGGCGAGTTTGGGGTCAGGGTATGAGGCAGCTGCTGGTTGATGCACAAAGCTCCTGGGGCTTTGTCTTTTCCCTGTGCCCAAGGCTCCCAAATGCCTCTTCCTTCTCAAGGTGGGAAGGTTTTGTGAAGGTGTTGGCTGTGCCTGGAATGATCAGAATCTGCTGCTGCACCTTTCCCCGGCCAGGTGCCCCTGCAGTGCTGTTTTGCTGGCTCAGGACTCTCGTGGATGGATGTGCTGTTCTGGGCAGGAGCTGGAAGGGATGTTACGGGGCAGCAGTTTTATCCTCACAGGAGTGATGCCTGCTGAAGGTTTTTGACAGTTGCAGATTTTCAAATTTTGCAGATTTTTGTTCGTTTTTCCTCTGTGTCCGTCAGCCTTTCTGCCTGGATGATTGCAGTGTCTCTTACTGTAGTCTCCTGCAATCCCATGTCTGTTGGGATATGGATTTGAGAGTGGCAACCGTGTTCCAAAGAGACTAATAAACAGTTAATAGACTAAGAGACAATTCTCTAGTCTGGATCTGGGTCTGAATTAACAAGACCTAAAACTCAGTGGTGTTACCTGTTTCCTGGGATATCCCTGCTCCTTTGAATCTGCAGAATCAGCATTATTCCAGAGGGAAAGGATGGATATAGCAATTATTTGTCCATAAACATTTAAAATTATGATTCGTCTACAACCCTAAACCATCCAAAATTTGGAGGAAATATAATCTTTCCTCACCAGGTATTTCCCGTGTTGTCAATTTTCAATTTTAACAACTTCTGGAGAGCTGGAATAAACAGAATTTAGCTTTATTTTTCATGTATCATTTGCAATAGCCAAACATTAACTGCACAGTGCAGCCTGTGACCTAATGGTGACATCTCCTTAGGAGCCCCCGGTGCTGGAAGCCGTGTGGCACCTGCACAGCAGTGGCATCGCTGGCCTGGCAGAGCTGCTGGAGAGGTGAGCGGGGCTCTGTGGCTTTGCAGATGTAGGTAATCTCCTAAAGCCTATTGAAATATAATCAGGGATTAGTCATGAGTATTCTGGACTGAGGATATAGTCAGGTGCTGGCAAGGGATCAGATTAGCAGGATTGAGGAGCTGCTGGGGGTTTGGGGGGTTATTCTGGGGTAATTAGCCTAGTTTAGGTGTGGTGGCTCATTAGTGTCCACCAACTGGACTGGAGAAGAAGTCTTGATCTGCAGGAGCTGAGTGCTTCCATCTTTACAAAATCTTACATTTTTTGGTCTGGCAGAGTCGATCTCCAGAGAATAGTTAGTCTAAGAATTTTATTTTTCGGTTTTTGCCTCCTAACAAGTGTCCAAGGCCAGGTTGGACGGGGCTTGGAGCAACCTGGTCCGGTGCAAGGTGTCCCTGCCCATGCAGGGGATGGAATGGGATGAGCTTTAAGGTCCCTTCCTACCCAAACCACTCCATGATTCCATAATCCAGAGCTAACAACTCACCCCTTTATCCTTTGTGAAGTTCAGGTTGTTTCCTTATTGTATCAAAGGAATATCCCAGTGATTCTTTTAGGCTTTTGATACTGGTTTACTTGTCTGTTTACGATGGAAGCCTTCAGTGCCCACTGTGCTAAGGGAGCCAAAGGCATAGATTAAGATCTTAATTTCTTTTTTGAAGCATTTTTATCCAAGTATCTTAGAAATTGGAATTGAAATTCTTCTAGCAGAGGTTTCTCAGTGGAAACACTTTCATGTCAGGGATGAGGAAATACCTGAACGCACAATTTCACACACATTTTTCCTTTGCATGTGTGTGTTGTGGGATCTTTTCATAAAGCAAATAATATAAAAAGCAACTGTTTGTAAAGCAAACATGCTGGTCCAGATTAAATAAATGAAGTGGCACATTTGGAGCAGAGTGCACAGGTGGCTCTTCCCTGGGCTCAGAGGATGGTGGTGGAGACAACCAAGCCTTACAGAAAGCGGGAGGGGTTGAACTGAAGGTGCTTTTGTGTGTTCCAGGAGCCCAGCAGGCCCAGCAGCAGTGGAGTGGCTCTGCAGCAGCCTCTGTGGCCTCTGTGAGCAGGCTGGGGACGTCCCCTGTGGGGACACAGAGCTGGCACGGCGCCTTCTCTCAGGCAAGGCCCTGGGCTGGGCACGGGGCAAAACCTCAGAGGGGTAACAACGCCTTTGTTGTTTTCTTACACTTTGTGTTTTCTTACCTGGTTTCTTTGGAGAATATCTTTTTTATATATTTGGCAAATTTAGCAGATGTTTTCCCTTTAAAAAATAATTGGTTTGAATTTTTCCCTCCCTTGGAGTTAATGGTAACTCAAGGAAGTGTAGTTGTGAGGGGCGTGGTTCGAGGATGATGCACTGGCACTGTGACTCTGCAAAGTCTCCAGAGATTTTGGGCCACAAATATTTCACAGTTCCATTTCCCCCCCATCAGTTTCTATTATTTATTTTCTTAGTTTATTTAGGAAAAAGTCCCTACAAGTGTCTGACTGTGGACCAGTGCAGCTGGCCAAGTACAGCCCCTCTGGGTTCTGCAGAGGTCGTGGAGCATAACTGCGAATTCTTTAGACTTTATAATCCTTGAAGTTCTGTGTTCTTTATCATGGAAGTAATTTTACTCCAAGACAGTAAATGAGTCCTGCTGAGTGGAGAACAAGGCTTTTCAGAGCCTGTTGGGACAGGTGGGAGGGGAAGGGGCAGGTGACCTTTGTGCAAGGAGGATGCTGGAGCACTGATTCCTTCTTCATTTGCAGACTTTGCCATCGTGTTTCTTCAGAACGGCTTTGAGCAAGCTTCGGAGCTGGGAAGGAGGGTGGAATTCCAGAAGGTTTCCTATGTAAGGACAAAATGAACCTGGCTACAAATGGTGCTTTAGTAAAGTAATGCCATTAATCTCTGGCTCTTGCTGAGTAGAAATAATTCAGAGCTTGGAGCAGCAAGAAGACGGTGGTGGTACAGGTGCTGGAGTGAGGGAAATGGTGAAACCAGAGCTGAGACTTTTTGTATGGAGAATTGCTCCAAGGTGGCACATCAAGGGGTTTTAAACTTCCTTTTACTTGCATTGCTTGGGTTTTCCATATGAATATGGGACATGGGATGCTAGTAAGGTCAGAAAATGCTGCCCTTCTGTCTGTTTTATCTGTTCTACTGCAGAACCTGAGGTCAAAGTGAAGCTTTAAGAGGGATGAAACTCTTTGAGTCAATTTACTTTTTCTGCATTGAACTGCAGCTCTTTAAATCCCTTAATTTGTCTATTTTGAACAGATCTGCCGTGATGTCTTACAGAGAATGTTGGCATGTAAGTATTGCTGTGATCTCAGCTTTGTGCAGCCACTGCTGTTTCCAAGACTTCTATTCCTTTCTCACTGCTGAATCCCTAAGGAGAAATCCTTTGCCTGGCTGCTTTGTCTGTGCTGTTGTGCATAATATTTATGTCACTGATTTTATTTGCCTCTCTTTTCCCCATCGTTGTCCTAAAGTGTCTCCAGACACTGCAGATAATTTCTTGCCTTTTTTGGTACTTTTTTTCTCTGCTCCCAGCTGTACCATCATATAGATACCTGACCTGATTTCCTGATTTTTAACATGTTTGCTTGGAATCAGGTGGAGCACAGAGGTTAGGCTGGGATCAGTTTTGCTGCTTACACTTATTTTTCCTGCCTAGTAAATTAAATTTTGAATTTGCAGCGTTCTGAGTGATTTTGCTGACTCACGGTTTGGATTTGCAGGCTAATGTTTTCTGAAACCTCTATTTTTATGCTGAGCAAAGGCATCTAATGTAGGTGTGTAGTCTTTTAACACCAGTGTTCATGAGTTGCAACGTGCCTGCCTTGGCCTGAGCTGCCCTGGTGCTGCTGCTGAGGGCTCAACGCAGCAGCGCCTGATTTACCAGCAAATCCTGACGCAGAAAGACGGAACACACACACAGGGGGTTATTTTTGTCCTGTGCCACAGCTGATCCTCATGGGGAGATGCTGGACCTGCTGTTGTCATGGTCCTTACACCCCTCCCGTGTCCCACACCCCTGGCTGGTGTCACCTGACTGCAGCTGCTGTCACTCCTGTCTCCTTAGTGACAGTGCTTCCCCACTTTCCTCGCTGGCACGTTTCCTGTTCTCTGCTGCTGCTGAGGCTGCTGCTTTGCCTCTGCTGTGAGGTGACCCCATCCCAGGACATGTCACCTCCCCTCCATCCTGTGCCAGTCCCCGTGGGCACTGCCAGCCCCGTCCCTTGCCCCAGGTCTCGCAGGGAGGGCTGTCTGTACACAGAGGTGCCTCACAGACCTTGTGAGCGCTTCTAAAAAGGGAAAGCTGCGAGAGAAGTGCTTTATTGTTTAATATGGATGAATCCCATCTCAGGTGGCCCTTTAACGGTTGAGAACCAGCCCTTATCAACAGAGGAGTAGGGATTTTGGAGGAGGAGCAGCAGGCTGTTGGCAGGCAGACAGGAGTCTGCATCCTGCTCTTCATTTGCCCTTCCCGTTTGCGCAGCCTGCACTGCCACGCTCGCAGGCTCTGTGCCTGCAAAATGCATTTCATGAGGTTTATGTAAGATATTTTATTAGTCTATACTTTTGGGTCACCTTTGAGGGGTTTCACTTCATTAATCTGTGGAGAACATTAGGATTTTTTATGTAAAAGAATTCCCTATTACTGAAGACCTTCACAGGAGGAGAAGGACAGGCTGGGAGTAGCATGGGAGCAATGTGTTCACTGTAATGATCTGGCAGTGTTGAACTGCTGTGCCTGAAGATAAGCTGAGTTTATCTCCTTTGCTTTATTCTCCCCTACTTAACCTTAAAGTATTCCTCAGCAGGAGAGGAGAGTGTTACATCCTGATGCTGTGGTGGCACGTGAGGGACCACGTCTGGTTCACTGCCCCTGCTCAGTAAATTTTCTTTTCAAGGTTTTTCTCTTAACAAAATGATATAAATACACAACCCGAGCTCCTTTAGCAGTTAAAAGAGGAGGGTTTTCAAGGCAGGGTGGCACAAAGCAGAAATGCTGCTGCAGCAGACTGCAAAGCAAAGGGTCTCCCAGTCTGTGGGCTCGGAGTGGTGTGGGCTGATCGTCAAGACAACGTGCTGCGCAAGCTGCCAACCTGTTTGATCTCTACCCGTTGTTTTGGGGCAGACCGAGCTTTTAAAGGCATTCCTGCCACGCAAATAACGCGTTACAAACACGTGGCCCTCCCCCAGCCTGCTCTTTGTTCGGACCGTGGTTTTGATGCAGCCTGTGCAAATCCCTGCCTCCAGACAGGCTTCACAGTGCTCACACTCACAGATGCACGGCACCGTGAGGGTTGGGCTTGGGAATGAAATACTAATTTAAATGCATTTTTAGATGGCTTCATTATTAGCATGTTCTTGGGCATGCTTTTAAATTGGTTCAAGGTCAGTGGTAATAGTTGCTGAGTCTCTGTGTCACTTGGGAAAAAAAAATCTGGTAAGAATTTAGCGCTGCTGAATGGCTTCTGCACATTTCCCTAGCGGTGGGACCTTTGTAAAGGGGCACAAATTGCTCGTTCCTGTTAGTTCTCATGCGGGGTTTGGTGCCACAGTTCTTTTCTCACTGGGTTTTTGTGTGTTTTGGGGTGCAGGGGTGCTCGATGCTGTTGGTAAAGAGAAGCAGGAAGATGTTTCCTTGGTCCAAGCTGTGAGGTTCTGGTAAGAAACGCTCCAAACAGTGTCAGGAGGACACTGGATTGTCCTGGACAATGTCCTGACAATGTCACTGGACATTGGATTTTATCCAATGTTGCACTTCTTACGGGAATAGGGGGAATGTTGTTGGCTTGTTGGGTGTTTTTTACTTATTTACACAATCCCCCACCCCTCCCAGTGCTACTTGTGTTTGGTATTCTCCTCTAATAAAATATGTGCAGACAGAAGTGCTTGTAAAAAAGATAAGGGTCAGGTAGGAAAGTGGGTTCTGGCAGTGCTGGAACCAACCCCAGACCTCCCTCTTGTCATGCCTAAAATTCCCCAAGTTTTCCTGCTGTTTCTGAGCAGAAACACCTGGAAGGTGCCATCACCTCCAATTCCTGCTTCCAAATTGGTTTTATTTAACTATTTTGTACATGTCACCTTCAGCCCCATGCAGGGATTACCTTAGACTCACATTTGAAAATCTGACGGCTACATGGTGTTGAGTAACCATTACTTGGTTTGTTTGGTTTTTTTAATACACACAAATAAGTATATATTTGTTTCAATTTGAGAAGATGGATGTAGGACAAAAATAAATCATTCACCCTAAGCAGCACCTGCTTGATCATATTTAATCAGCAGCTGGTGGATCATATATTATCAGTACCTGGTTGGTCATATTTAATCAGTACCTGGCTGATCACACTTCCTGACGTGGTTTCTGGTATTTCCTTGTCCTTTGCAGGCTGAATGTGTTCAACGTGTCCCTTTATGGAAGTGTGGCTCACCCGGATTCCGTGCAGCAGTTTTTCAGACACACCCTGACCGAGGTTCTCACCTACAACCCGGTGCTGAAAGGTGGGAATGGGCAGGGACAGGTGTCTCCAGGTGTGTCCAGAGCTCTGTCCCACACTGAGTGGGGCCCAGCCTGGAGGACCCAGAGCCAGAGAAGCCTCCTGGTTTCTCAGCTCCTTCCTGGGGTCTGTATAAACAAGGTGCCAAATCAGGCAAAAGAAGTCACCTGAGGGTCATAGTTCAGGAGAAAATTTTGGGCAGAAAGGTTCTAATCCTGGATCAGTAATTGTGAAGCTTGATGTTTTTAGGAAGAAATATGTTTGAGCTATAAAATCTCTGATAAAACCCCCATGAGCTGGGACCTGGAGCTGCATGTCTGTTGTGTGGGAGAGCTGTGTCATTGCTGGCCTCCAGATGAAAGAGGTTAATGAGGGAAAAGCTGATGCCTTGCTGATTCTCTGTGCATGTGCCATGTCAGCCTGTGCGTGTGTGATCATGGAAACAGCTCTGGGATGACAGTGCCATAATGGAATGGCCCAGTCCTTGTGCCACAGTCTGTGTTCCAAAGGCAAATGGGAGAGAGAGACGGGGAATTCCAGTGGGCAGTTTTTAAAATTTTTTTTAAGTTTTTTTTGTCTGGCTGCACGAGGGAAGCACATGCATTCTGGTTGTATTTGAAAACCTGTTGCTGAAGTTTTCTTCTTCTGTGTGCAGTGTCTGATGCCATCCAGATGCAGAAGGAGTGGAGCTTTACCAGGACTTCTCCATTGCTCACGGCTCTGTATCGCAAAGTACGTCTGCCTGGTGTCACAAAGAGAAACTTTATTATGTTGGGTTTATGTTCACTCAAATACCTGAAATCAGATTATTGGAAATTAGTGCAACGTTATCCAGTTGCAGAATCCAAACCAGCTGCCAGAATCTCTGGGAGGAGGAAGCATGAAGGAAAAGAACTACAGGGGTTTTTGTTGGTGCAAAGCTCATAATGAGAATAAAGATGCTGATTGGAGATGCGAATTTTCACTGGTACACAATATGTCATGGATTCTGAAAGAATTGGAATTTTACTGTTGATTGTAGCTGGTGCTGCTTCCAATCCAGGCTGATATTTGGGCCTGGGAAGCTGATACAAAAGCTTCAGAGTAGCTTGAAAAAGCCCCAGAAAAGCCATGTGCTGGTCAGTCTTGTCTGTATTCCCCTCTTTCTTGTGGCTGTATGTCCTAGCTGACAGGAATTGCTGTCACTGTTCCAGCTGTTGATGGCGTTCAGTGTGAAGGAATCCATCTGCCAGCTGCAGCAAGTCCTGGAGACCCACGAGGTGAACTGGCAGCACGTCCTGTCCTGCGTGTCCACGCTGGTGGTGTGCCAGGCTGAGGCTGAGCAGCTCTTCAAGGGTAGGGGGGCACTGCCACCCTGCTGTGTGCTGTGCTGCTTGGGTGGGGAGCAGGGGAGTCATCTGTGGGTGCTGTCTGGGATTCCTGCATGGAAAAGAGCAGCAGAGCATCTGCTCTGCCACTCAGACATTCCGTGATGTGAACGCCAGGCCCCGTGCCTGCTGCTTCTCAAACTCTGTGTACAGCTCAGGGTGGTTGTTTGATAATTACCTTCCTTATTAATTGGCAGGGTGATTACTGAAGCTTGGGTTCTAGCTCACCTTTGCTGGCAGAGCTTGTTTGTGGGAATTCCTTACTAATTACCCCAGTGCTGGACTCCCTGCAGGGAATCCAAGTGTGTTTGACAGCTAAAAGTGCATAAAAAAATAAAATCAGATCCCAAAGGTTCCCCAGGCTGCAATACATGTCCTGCCTTATGTTTTATCACAGATATTTGTCTTCATTTACTGCAGAAAATAGAGCACTGTTGTCAAGGGCAAAGTGTGAGGGTATTGTTTTATGCTCCTAGATCTACTGAGCCATCTCCTGCTAAAGGCCTTTGGGAATTTTGACATGGAAAATATGATCACTGCGTTCCTGATCGCTCGTCAGGCTGCTCTGGAGGGCCCTGCTGTCTTCATGCCTTACTCTGAGTGGTTTAAGGTAAGACTGAGTGAGACCTGAGTGGTGAGTTGTGTTTTAGTTGTGTGAGGAAACCTGTGCATAGGGACTGTTCTGCTGCATGGAGAAAGCCTTGTTCCAGACAGGATAGCCAGGAATGAGAAAGGGGAAGAAAAAGAAAAGTAATGAGTGATTGTATTGATATTAGGAATGATTGAATATTTATTACTGCCTTTGTGTCTGCAAAGAATAAATTTGTTTGGCTTTCCCCAGTTTTCCCTCCTTTCATCTTTTAAGTCCACCTTGCCTGTTCTAGTTATTTGCTAGGAATGCAGACATGTAATTCCTGTTATAATCATCATCTTGGATGGATTTCAGTATCTTGATAAGCAGCACTGTTGCTATTGCATAAATTGGGGGTGATGGCAGAGGAAGCTTTCCTGTTTCCTGGAGGTTTGCATGCAGCTGTAATTGCCATGTTTGACCTTACAGATAATTGGTTGTTGCTTTTAACTGTAAACAGTTGGGTATTTTAGGGATGCAAATCTCAGCATAAATTCAACCTGGAAATTCCTTTGTATGAGTTTGCAAATCTAAACTCAGCTTTGGCTGATAGAGTGTTCAGGAGGTATCAAAAGGTAAACTGGTTGTGTTCTCTGTAGTCTCAGCCTGGTTATTTTCCTTAGAATGCCCAGATAAACCTGTGCAGAAACCTGCAGATTTGTGGTTCCTTCATGAATCTCAATATTTTGGTGCATCTCAGAGTTACCTTGCTTAACTCTAAATGTTCTCATGGCATCAAACTTCCACAGAAACTTCTGTAAATCCCCATGATCCAATAGGGGGAATGTTGTTGGCAGCTGAGCTGGGGGTGCTCACCTGGAGAAGGGAAGGATCCAGGGAGAGCTCAGAGCCCCTGGCAGGGCCTGAAGGGGCTCCAGGAGAGCTGGAGAGGGACTGGGGACAAGGGATGGAGGGACAGGACACAGGGAATGGATCCCACTGCCAGAGGGCAGGGATGGATGGGAGATTGGGAAGGAATTGTTCCCTGGGAGGGTGGGGATTCTCTCCCCACTGAAAGGCTGTCTTGTTTTCCCGTTTCAGGCTTCCTTTGGGAATGCTGGTGGCCACCACGGGAGCAGTAAGAAAGCTCTGGTCTTCCTCTTCGAGTTCCTGTCAGAGCTGGTGCCCTTTGAATCTGCGCTGTACCTGAAGGTGAGAAGGTGCTGATGGAGATGGTTTTCAGGTCCACAAGTGCCCCGAAGTGACCATCCTTGTGCCTTTGAGTAGGGTCAGCTCATTATTAATGTTGTTATAGTAATTGCATTACTTCTGGTTCAGTATTCAAACCCTTTTCTTCCTGAAATAAGGAAAGACAAGATTCTTTTATTGACAAGGAGAATTCCTTTCATGGAATTAAGTTTAAGCACTTCACTGATTTTTTTTGTTTGCTTGTTGTTGGGAAAAATGGTGTCAGTTCTCATGAAAATGATTTATCCTTAACCGAGGAATAATGCCTTTTCTTGGGAATATTTGAGGTAAATGACAGTAAACATTAGTCAGAATTTTACACGGATTTCCTGTAAAAATGGCAAATCTCATTGTGATGTTCACGTTTCAGGTCCATATCATGTACCCACCTTTTGTGCCCACGAAACACCGGTCCTTGCTCTTGGAGTACATCACTCTGGCTAAAACCCGACTGGCCGACCTCAAGGTCAGGAAAAATTGTCTCTTTTGAGAAGAATTCTTTCTGGATCTGTCGAACCCAGGTGTGTGACCACCTGTCCCTCTACCCCCACCCAGGTGGCCATAGAGGACATGGGGCTCTATGAAGACCTCTCTTCCACCAATGAGGCTGTGCAGGTACTGCTGCTCTCTCCCCCTTTTCCTCTGGAAAAGCACTGATTATCAGCCTCCCTGCCCTTCCATGAGGGTGCTGCCAGCTCTCCAGCTTTAAGCCACAGGGTTTTAGTGGCCATAAATACAGGATCTCCCCAGTTTCCATGAAAAATGGAGTGACGTTTTATAGCGGTCTTGATTCTTTTCAGTACAGGACTGCATCCGTGTGGTGTGGGACCAAAGTGGAGATTTGGGGATGGAATCTACACTCTGCAGTTTCACACTGGGGTCCATGATAAATTTTGAGTAATTTGTGAGGAGGTGTTTGGCTTTATTATTCCTTCCTGCATTTTGATCAGAGGAAGAGGCCTCACTTACACAGTCCATGAGTACATGAAATACAAGATGCAGACAGGGTGGCTGCATATACTGCAAGCAGCCCTGTCCTGTGATGAGCTCACAGGCATAAGTGAAGACTTAATTTAATTTTTCCGAGTCTGATCTGGTTGTCAGTTGAGAAACTTGTTGCAGTTTGAGGTGTCTTACAACTCAAACAAGAGAAACCCGGGGTGTCAGTGCCTCTGCCTGCAGGCATGGGCTGGAAGTGGAGATGATGTGTCTTAATTCCAGATGTACAACTAAAATACAATCACAATAAACCAAATTCAGAACAGAAAAGGGAAGTTTATCATCACCCTCGATTTCTCACATCTTTCTCTCGTTCCTTGTGTGAGGCAGCCCCAGGCCCAGGCACTCCGTGATGTTGAAAAGGCCCTTCAGATATTTGAAAACACAAGGAAGATCCCAACCTCTGTGATAGAAGCCAGGTACTGTGTGCTTTTCAACTCTTCCTTGGCTTAGCCATAATAACAATAATAATAATAATAATAATAATAATAATAATAGTAGAAGCCAAGTCTGGATCAAAATAAGGAAACAATAAAAACTGAGGTTGTGAGCAAGGGAGGTTTGGGGAAGTTCTTCTCACTTCATCAGGAGTCATCTTAATACAGGGTATTTGTGGGGAAAGTGAAAAGGCACATTACCCTGTGCAAAAGAAGTCCAAAATTATTACCATAAAAAGCAAACTTAAAGAGATTAAAAACCATTGGCTAGCCTGAACCTGGTTTGTCTGTGGTTATTCATGTTACCATGAATATTGCTTATTTGCAGAAGCCGAATTAACTCCTGAGGTGTGGAGATGGCACTTTGGACCTTTGGCATTGTTAATATTTTGCTGTGTTTATTTTCTCAGCATTTTCAGACGACCATATTACACTTCCTGGTTCCTTCCAGCTTTGCTCAGGCCCCGTGTGGTCAGTATTTGGCTTTTTTCTTTGCCCCTCCCGTTCGCTGTTTGTACACAGATAATTTGCCCCTAACCTGACTGTTCCTCTCTTGCAGCTCCCTAAAACCCCAGATGGACGCATGGCTTTTATAGACTCTTTGAAGAGGTATTCAGACTTCCCAGAGTCATCTTCTGTGCTGCTGGGCTTTCTTTTTGGGCCATCAGATATCAGATTATCAGAGGATTTGACACCTTGGTTACAACCAACCTCTTGGCAGGGCTTGGTGGCCCAGGTCTGTGTCTTGCAGGCTGTGCATGGAAGAGCTTATTTGTGTAGTCATCAGGGCTGTAATTAGTCCTCTGCCCCCTGTGAAATCATTAGTTAGGAGTCCCTCTGGCTCCAGGCCAGGTACATTTTTATGCAAATCTTGGAGGGTACAGCTGAATTTCCCCAGGCATTATAAGCCCCCTCTGTTAAAGGCTCTTTGGGAGAGGATAAAGAGGGGAGTGAAAGATGAGACTTCAATGTCTGTTGATGCTCAAGGGACACCAGGATGATGCCCCAGGAGGGCACAGCTCCTTTCAGGATTCGAGCTGACCCTGCATGCATGTTTAAAAGTGCTTTTGTGCGCTGCAGGAACGGCTTTATTTTACATCCAGTAGTTCCTCTGTAACCTCTCATGAAGGAAAGATGTTTGCAACACTGCCTGCAAATGAAGTGCTTGGTCCTGCCTTGTCATTCCAGTCTGGCTCTAAAATTAAAGACTGGATCATTTAGTGAAATTAAAGTTGTAAAAGAAGCAGCTGAGTTCTGGGGAGCCTCGTGGGACGTGTTTTTAGCAGCGAGTGCCTGCCCTGCAGAGAGGTCACACCTTGGTCTCAACACGTTCGTGTTTTACATCTGTGAATGCTGCATCTCACAGCTCACACTCTTATGATATCTTAGACACCAACTAGATATGAAATAGGCACTAAAGCATTAATTAATAACATGTACAGTGTTGGGTTTGTGTGTGCTACACATGTTCAATACTTGCTGTGGAAGCCTTGGGTAGAAATCCCTGCCCCTCATGTCAGATGATTAAAAAATGCTTCAGATGCTCTTTATGCTTCAGAGTCCCTCTAATTACATTTCATAGAAGTGCTGTTGCTTGTGCTTATATTTAATAAAGCTGCAGTTTGTGGCTATGCAGGATAATAAATCTCTTCTTTTTTCACAGAGCTGATAAAATACCTTCAAACTTGTACTCCACATACCTGCAGGCCTGTCATGCTATGAAAGAGAAGATGTTACAAGGTAAAAAATATAACATTTACTTATGGATCAGTATCAAATGTTAATTTCTCCACTGATGCCCTCCTGAATTGGAAATTTTCAAAGATTTATGGCTGAATAGGTGTTTAATCCATAGAAAATAGTGTTATGTTCTTTATGTTGTATCGAGGTGTTAAACAGTTACTCCTGTAATGCCTTTCTCTGCCAGCCGTGCTTGGGTGGGATTTTTGCAGTCCCTGGGAGCTCTGTGCCGTGCTGAGGCTGCAGATGCTGCCTGAGCCTGAGCTGGCTGAATTCCACCCCCAAGACCTTTCCATGAATCAGCGTTTGCAGCCTGAGCTGCTGAGCCCGGGCTGGGAGTCTGCAGTGCTGGGAAGCTGCTGCGCTGATCCCTTGTGCAATGACACTTGTGCTGTCTGAACTCCTGGCATCCTCTTTTCAGGGAGGATTAGGGAGATCTGGGGGGCAGGAGGGGCTGGGAAAGGGATTGCAGCTCCTGGTTTATTGGGGTTTGTGTGGGAGGGCCCCGCTGGTTCTGGATCCCATTGCTGCAGCTTTACTGGGGCAGGATAAGGGATATTTAATGAGGGTATTTAATGAGCTCTGCTGTCTCTGGCAGCAAGTGGGTGTTTCAAACACACCTTCCAATGGTTCATACACTAGGAAACAGTCAGGCTGGCGAGCAGAGATGGTTCTTAGTGTGTGGTGAGGATAAGTTAGGGATTCACACCACGGCTACGGTGATAAATCCATAGCCAAGCCCTGCTCGGGGCCCTTGAAGCTTTCTGGAGGTGCTGTGGCTGCAGAGGCGTGACAGAGCCGTCCCCGGGCACCGCAGATGTGCGGCAGGCTGGCCTGGCTGCGGGGTTGGCCTGGCAACCGCGGGATGAGGTCCCTGCGGCCGGGATGGGCTCCGCAGCATCCCGGCAGCTCCGCAGGGCTCCCTGAATGGCCACTGACCTCTAGTGGCGCTGCCTGGGCCGTGTGCTGGCCTCCTGGGCAGCCTGAGCCTGTCCCCTCCTGTCCCCTGCACGCTGGTCCTGCTCCCTGCCCCGTCCCTGGGCTCTGCACACAGCCGGGATTTGGGGCAGGGTTGAGCACGGGGCAGCCCCAAACCCTTGTGTCACTGCTGGCTCCTGCACACACAGGTGACTCACTGGGCTCCTAACACCTTATTTTACAGCGTGTTTGCAGCCAGCATTAATTTCAACCTTTGCTCCTTGCTGTTCTTTCTCCTGGCTGATTTATTCCTGGCCCTCGTACAAGAAGCTGTTCCTGTCTAACGAACTCTGGGTGGGTTTTGGGGCTGTGGCAGTTGCTGGTGGCATCTTTTTCTAGTGGTAAAAGGCATTTCCTTTTATTCCTCCTTTTAAACAAAAAGCCACAGTAACATGGAACATCTGGAGGAGCTGGTGATGTATCCATGCTGTGATGTCTGTCTCTGCATTTTGACTCCAGTCTTTTGAGGACAGCAAATGTTTCTGTGAGGGGCAGAGCTAAAGAAAGTAGGAAGCAAACTCTGAAAGCAGAACTTTTTTTGCCTCACATCTTTAAAAACTGAATTCCTTTTTGCAACTGTGCGTAAACCCATAAATTATTAATTAAATAGCACATTCTGAATGTAAAAACAAAGTTCTGTGTGTGGCAGATTGACAGTTTGGGGTTTTGTTAGAGCTTCAGGAAAAGTAAATTCTGCTTTTACAGAAAGTGCACACAGAGATTGCTGAAGGCATTTCCTCTCTTCCTTGTCTAGATGACTCCAAAGGAGAGCCCAGCCATTCCAAAGAGCCTGTTGAGCAGCTGAAGGCTGAACTGGCTGGGCTCAGGACGCTGGTTGTGGACCAGGCTCAGTGGGAAGGTACGAGGGAGCTGCTTTTCATTGACTGTCCCAAAAGCTGCCTGAGTAAAGTGTGGCTAACGCTGGCCAAAGGCACAGCAGGAGTTACTGCCACTGGTACCTGCAGCTGGTAATCCTTCAGAGCTGATAATCCTTCCAGCTATGAATATGTACATTTTAATGCCTGATGTATTCCCAGGCTTAATTTGGGATTTATCTTTGTGATAATCTCACCAATCTCTGCTGCCCCACTCCTGGGGCTCACCTGCTGACTCGGGCCCCCTTTGGAAAGAATTTTCCTTTCTGGTGTGAAAACTATTCTCGAGGTGTGTTGGTAATAGTACTGGGAAAAAATAATGCTGCAGATGCTGATCGACGTGTCCCGGCCAACACTTTTTGCTTATTAAAGCTTTTCCTAACATAATTTTGACTCTGATTGATTAAAGTATGTATTTCCCTTGTTCTTGCTGGCGTGGGGGGTTGTTAATGTTTCATGCCTGCTGTCCTGGTCCCCCTGTTCTGTCCCCTCCCCACAGAGGTGCCAGCTCAGATTGCCGTGGTTTCGGACAGACTCCGCAGAGTCCTGGGTGACAGCAGGGAGGAGAATGAAGCTGCTCCTTTGAATTCCCCAATCCCAGTGGCCGTTCCTGCCCCCAGGCTGGAGCCCTGCCATCAGAGCGTGAGTACCATCTGGCTTGGGGTGAGGAACAGCGGGGCTGGGCAGGGAAAAACGCATCTGGATAGTCGGTGTGAAAGGCTGCTTTGTCTGCCGAGTGCAGGAAATCCACTTCTCCTTTTGTCTCCCTTATCCTGCCCTGCACAGACTGTTCCTGTGTTTTAGCCACCTGGAAGTTGTTGGATGACAAGATCTGGAGATATTTTCCACTAGAGCAGTCCTGTGATGAGCAAGGCTTCCCTCAGCAGCCTTGTCTAGGTGTTTGTTGTGGGCTGGGATCACTCCTGGGTTGCTGTGGGATTAATTTTCCATCCTTAGTGGCAGTGGATCTGTACAACTTACAGTGAATTCATTAACCAATGTGTCCCCTTGTTTTAATGTCAGGAAACAGAATATATACAGAGCAGAAAGCTAGGTTTAGGTATGCAGCCTGACAAGCAGGAATTAGCGGTGTGGGTTTCATTCTGGGTTTATTCCTGGTGTTTTCTGTTTCAGGTTGTTGATCTTCTGCTGACATCATTCTGCCAAACCCTGCTAGCTGCTTCCTCTTTTAACCCTCCTGACAGGTAAGATGTGAGTCAGAACAGGGGACCAAAATCGGTTGTTACACCAGAATTCCAGCACTTTGTGGGGCTGAGGAGGGACTTTGGCTGTTGCTATGCCCTGTGCCAGGCTGGCAGCTGCAGGCTGCTTCACCTGGAGTTTCTGCACTCCAAGAACTAATGCACTCTGAGGTACCTGAGTAAATAAAACGTGTTTCTCCTCTGTTGTTACAGATCCCTTCAGCAGAGCGGCCTTTGGCTCTGTTTGTGCTCTGTGGCACGGATTAAACCCCCCACAAGCAGTGCCCGGGCCGGTGTTTCAGCCTGGCGGTGTGGGATGGCAGTGAAGCCAACCCCTTTTGTCCTGGAATCACTTTTCCCTGGCAGGGACTCAGTTTGGTCCTGGCCTGGCTGGGGAGGGAGAGGCAGCATCCCCTGCCCCTGGAAGCGCTGTTGGAAGTCGGCTCCTCCTTGATGTAGCAGAGCCTGTAAACATTATGGGCAATGTGTCAGTGGAAAATCACTTTGTTGGGAAACAAGGAGGTGCTGAGGAGCTGGCTGGGATCCCAGCTGCCCTGGCTGCTCTCCGGAGGGCAGCGTGCTTTGGCAGCCAGGGCATCCTTCCCTCTCTTGCACTGCTTTGCCCTGGAGCAGATGAATCAGTGTTACAAACCTGATTGAAGAGTTGCTGTGACAAACAGGAGTCCCAGGAAATGCTCTCAGGACAAACTCCCACCTGATCTCCTCTGAGGATGGGTTTTTCTGTTATCTGGGTGGGAAAGTCCTTCCCTCTCCCTGCTTTGCAGCAGGACCTTGTGATACCAAGTCCTTTTTGCGTTGTTTTGTGATCCCATTTATTGTCCTGCCTCTGTTTACCCTGTGCTCTGTCCTTGTGGTCACCTCAGAGGCCACCTGGGCCTTCTGAGATGGCAACAACTATTTGAAATACCATCCATTGTGTGAGGCAGGGACATTTCTGTCGGGGTTCTCTGCTCAGGTGCCCCAGAAGTCCCTTCCTTTGAGCCTGTGAATGGAATGATAATTGTGCTGTATTTACAGACAAGCATGGATCGGCTTTAGGGTGTTTAAGCATTTTTTAATTACCTGTTCCTGTGTTGGGGATAAATTAAATGGGCTGTGGTTTCACCTTGTGCAGGCAGGGCCCGTGCCTCTCCTTGGTGGTGAAGATGATGTGTGGGCACAGGAATCTCCTGCCTGCGCTCCTGGGCAGGCTCTGCCAGCTTATTTATCACCAGGTCAGTGTTCAGCCAGGAATCCTCTGCTTCTACACTGCTAAAGGCTGTCCTACTCCATTTCCTGAGCTGCAGGGCATGCACCTGTCTGGGCTGCACTGTGGAGGGACTTCACCAGCCTCCAGGCTTCCAAAAAATACCCTGTTTTTGTCAAGGAGTATGGAGCTGCCCTCAGGAATGTGAGGAGAATGTTTCTCTGCAGAAATACTACTTGTGGAAGGTTAATGCGTTCTGAGACATTTTAAGAGAAGCTAAAATAGGCAAGTTTGGGAAAGAGACAAAAGAAGAAGGGTAGAATGCTTCAGTCCTAAGCTTCCACATTGAATAATTCAGTTGTAACAATTTAAAAATAAAATTAAGATGCTCATGTCTGGGCTGCAGCAGTGCATGGGTTTGTTATTAAAGAATTGTTCGGTTTCTTTCCTCTACCCTGGGATATTGCAAGGGTGAAAATAACGGTCTGATGGACTAAATTGGCTGTCAGAGAAGCTAAAAAGTATTGAGAATCCCAAAATCTGAATTTACAGCCAGTTGCTGTATTACAGAAACCTCCAATTCTGCTGCAGGCTGTCTCATCTGCTCAGTCCTTGCTGCACTACCTGTGGGCAGAAACAATGTTCTGCTGCTTCACTGAGGCTGAGTTTTCCTCCTGAGAAAGGTGGTTTTGGTACAAATAGATACAATAATGCAAGTGAGGTATTACAGTATTAAAAATGAAATATTAAAATGTTACAATGAGACAAAGAAAATGTAAAAATATTACAAATGAAATGTTACAAAGTTACCCAAAAATATCTCTCCCATTCTTTACTTCTTTTGCCTTTCAGGGTCCTTCCCTCAGTGCTGCTCATATTTTAGGACTAGCAGCTTTTGTGATCCACTTAAGTGAATCCAGAGCTTTAATTCCTGGAGTGGAAGCCAATTTTGGGGTTTCTCAGGCGGCTCCTGGAAAGGCCCTTTCTGTTTCAGAGTACTGGAGCTCCTTGCTTGTGTGCAGGACAGAAGAGTCATTTGCCTTCTGCTTGAGGTGAGATGGGGATCCACCACCTCCTTGCTCCCCCAGGTGAAGGGTTTTTGGGATGCTGGGAAAGCTCCCATGGAGGATTTCCAGAGCTTGTGAAGGTGGTTGAGCCAACCAGACAATGGAGTTCTTCCCTTTTCTCTCTCAGGTTTTGCACTGCAGCAGCAGCTTATCTGATATGCAAGTTTTCATCCTGTTCTCATGAAGATTTTTGTGCCTTGATTCCTCCTGGCCTGATTAAAAAGGTAAAAGGGAAAAAGTTTTGCTGTAACTTATGAGAAAGTTCCGTCTCAGCCCAATTTCCTGCTGCAAGTATCACACCAAGAAAACAATGTGGAAACACATCTCTGTGCCCTCCCCTCCTAGCTCTTGGTGCCTCTGCTTGTTTGGCAGTTCCACTGAACCAGAGGTGGCTCTGGGCCTGGCCTGGTGACAGCCACATGCAGGATGTGATGTCTTTGTTCCAGCTGCAGCACCTCGTGCCACGGCTGAGCCTGGAAGCTCGGGGGGTCGTGTGTGAGGAGGCCAGGACTGCCCTAAGCTGGAGTTCCCTGTCCTGCCCCTCTCTGAACTACAGAAGAGCCAGCCTGTGTTTATGGAAGCAAGCACGCTTCCAAGAGCTCCTGAAGGAAAAGGCATTCCAGGTATAAATCTTTCCCATCACCTAAATTCACCCTCTAATTCTCACTTTTTTTAGATCTGCCCTTTGCAATTTCCTTATTGGTGATCAAAAGCTTCTTGTAAGGACTTAATGCCTGAAAATAAGAACTAAATACCTGAAAAGTTGTGTGACAGCTGAGTCATGTGGGCTGGGATGTGTGCTCTGTGCTATTTGATGGGGATGATAAGGTAGAAAGGGAAAAGCAGAGGTAACACTTTCGTGTCCTACTTCTTGGAAAAGCAGGAAGCTTGGCAAGCTACAGAAGCTCAGAACTGTAGAGCAAAGGCCTGTCCATCACCCTGGCACCCTGCTGTGCTCTCTGTGAAGTGCTGGAGAGGAAAATAACTGGAAATCCTGGCTTTTCTGGTGCTTTGTCTGAATGCCAGCGTTCCCCTGAGCCACCTGTGCACCTGGGATTGCCTGGCTCAGCCTTGCTCCAACCATCTCAGCTCTTCTCTTTGTCCCACCCTTGCAAAGGCTCTGATTTGACAGGCTCTTTTTTTAACCTACTTCCTCTAAAACCAGTTTGTCTTTGTGCAGAGGAGTTTGTGGTGTTCCTAGAATGAGTCCTTGTGCTTGGCTTGCTCGGTGTCCAGGAACAGCCCTGTGTTATAACCTGTCTTTGATGCTTACACAGCCTGTCTGACTGAGCTGCTTCTCTCATTTTACCTTTATTTCTAATAACACATGTTCATCCT
>VZTX01004640.1:0-19239 GCA_013400915.1 Pardalotus punctatus | reverse complement strand
TGGCAGCGCTCTGAGCACGTCTGATAGCACACTTCATAACGTCTCATCTCCAGTTCCTGCTTTTTCTTTGGAAAATGGCGTGCATTTCAGCTTCATTTTAGTTCCTCCAAATCAGTCGGTTGCTACTCAGCAGCTTTTAGGAAAAAGCTGCAGAACAATTATTGTCTATTTAACACCTGATGTCGTAATGGCACCCTAATGTTAAAAGCCTTACCAGGTTAGACTCTAACTATAGAACTGAAACGACAACAAGCTTACTGCAAACAAAAAACTTGTATCTTTAAACTAGCAGTCTTTCTAAATTGTAGAATCACTCTTTTTATAAATTAAAGAAAAAAAAGAAAAATTGCTACTGCTTTCCAAAATACTAAGTGAACCAATTCCTTTTCAGAGCTCTCGAGTCTTCTGAAACTATGATCTTCCTACATACTTCCACTTATTTATCTGTTCAGTAAAATTGTGCCTCACTCTACAACATCAGAAACCCACTCAGTTACTTTTTCTGTGATTTTGCAGCAAATCCTAATCTAGAAAATTCTGCTGCTCTTACTAGGGAAGCAGAAATTTGGAAATCAGTTCTACAAAGGGAGCATTAATTTAAAAATCTGTGTGGGATATTCTGAGCAAGTGAACTTGATGGTACCGTTTTACTACAACATCCAAATTCCTGCAGGATTATTTCAACGTACGCAATTCACACCCAGGTGAAACCCCGAAATGCTAAAAATCCAGTCGATTTACAACTCTTACAAAAAGATGCATTCTAATAAACAATGAAAATGATGATGATGACTATAATAATGATAATAACTATTTTTGTTATCATCATAACCATTGTTATAATTATCATTATTAAAAAACAGTTGACTCCTCTTCCAGAGTTATAAGATGGAAAGTAATACCATCAGTGAAGAGTGTGACTGATCATTCCAATAAGCACTTGGTTACACTGACAAAATGCCAGTGAATCACTTCATTTCAGACACACATTACTTGTGACTCCGATTTCATTCTATAGGTGATCACTAAGAGTTAAGTACAGTAAAACACATACAGGAAAAGCAAAACTGGCAAGTGTAAACGCCATTTAAATTTGCTCAACATACAATAAAATCTGAATAGGAGAGCATGAGGAATATTTTACTTTAATGGTTTCTGCGAGCACGAACATGAAATGCTGCACAGCTAAGTTTCCTGCAAGAACACAAGCACATGGAGCCTTCTAACAGCAAATAAGATAAAGCTACAAATTGTACTCAAGAATTTTACTTCTCATCCTAAACAAAGCACAAATACGGAAGCTTCCAAATCAGATGCGAAGGCAAATTCCCTTTCAGCCAGAGCATTGGCAAAAATAAAGCCCCGGGAATCAGTTACCTGGTTTACTAAACTCGCACCCAGGCTCAGCCCCAACATTTTCACCTGGTACAATCTCACTGTTCTTGGGTTAAAGCATGGTAGGGCACTGGAACGCCAGATCCCAACACCACTGGGAAAATGTGAGCCCGCAGCCAAATAGGACACCAAGAGACACAAGAAAAGCCAGAGGACAACAACAGCTGGTCAGGTATTTACAGATTATTTTACTATACTATACCTGATTGTAACGATTGCTCTGAAACTACGGATGCAGTAAGAGGGAAACAAGAAAAGATTAGTCAAATACGTTATTGCTTTTTAGGATTTTCCAGCAACGTGTGAGAAAACATGCTGTTAATACACAATTTATTACACACAAACATTTTCATCAGTTAAAACACATGCTTTATGCTGCCAAATCTACAAAGCTTACAACATTATTAGCAAATTCTCTTTTCCTCCTTCATGAATAATGGATTCACCCAGGTTGAAGTACCCCACCAGCTAACTCACCACCTAGCAGAAAATACCAAGACATTTCAGGCAAGAGGAACTAACGCTCCTCAGCTGTCAGGAGCCCCACATACGGAAAGGACAGCTGGCATTCTCAGAGAAAGTGAGAAGAAATGAAAACTAATTGTAACTAATTTTGGGGTGAGGCCATGTTAGTGTAACTTTCCCCATGTCTGAAACCTGCTAAGTCAGCCCGTATGAAGATGCAGACCCTTGAGATGAAGACTACAATTGGATTATTTTCTTCTTGAGCCACAGAATTTCACTGAAGCTTTGACATACTTTTTTCCTCATTCTAGGCTGATGTGCCCAGGAGAAAGAAAAAAAATGAAAAGGAAAATTTAAGACTGTTATTAATCCCTAAAAATTGCAGTGCCCCAGGACATTATTACCCAGGATCTTGGGAAGAAGACTGAAATTGAAGTTCCTTCTTTGCCCAAATACGAACTCCTGTATTTTGATGCCCCAGGAGAGGAGCAAAGCCAGCCCCACGACTGACACATTATCTTTGTGTGCCGGACCTGAGGAAGACGGGACTGACTGCAATCCTGGCAGCACAGAGGCTGCACCTCCCGGGGGATGTGGGGTGCTGGTTCAGCACCCTGTTCTGACAAGGGGAGCCACCCTCCTGCTGCCAAACCCCCAGTCTCGTGTGACTGCTCTGCACAAGCAGCTTCTTACTGAAACCTCTCTGGGTTTGAAGCAGAACTTCATCCACAAATGATAAACAGGGGAAGAAATCTCTGCAGCATGTTAGTTTGGCACTTTTAGTAAAGCAGAAGTAACTTTGATCTTCTAGTAAGCCAAAAGAACATAAAACAGCATTTATACTTTGCAACAGCGCTTTGAAAACAAACTATACACAGCTTTCTTACACCAAATAGTTATCAGAGATGAAAATCCTGAAAGACACATACCGCGTAAACTGCTGGTGGTTAAGAGAGCCCGTGCTTTATCTGCTAAATCACTATTTAGGGTATTTCCCAATAACAAAACATCAATGGCCTCCTGCTTGGAGCTATCAAAAAAGTTATTTTGGATCGTTCTGGTCACAGAACGAGCACCATCCTTCAGCTTTCCAGCCTGTTAGGGAGGAACACGTATAAAATATTTTATGTTGGACACTGCTCACAATACATAGGCAATAATCAGTAGCATATATGTAAACCACGTTAACAATTCCGAGGGCTAAGGCAATTTCCTTCATTAAGTGTTAAATCGAGCGTTCTGAGCCTACCGTGCTACGTGCGCTTCCCCCCACCCCCAAATGCTAAACAACCTACAATCATAAAACGCTAAATACCTACAAGGCATATCTAACAAGCAGATTTACATTCAACTAAATAAAATACTGCAGAGAGGGGAATACAGGTGTTTTTTCTTAAACCCTAGATATTCAAAAATTAACCTGATATAGTGCCATGTTTAGACCATGACAGGGGTTTTGGGCTTTTCCCCAAATAGTGAGAGATGAGCAAGCACTTGATTCCAAATGCCATGAGACACGAATGCATGAGTGTGTGCGCGTCCGAGCTCAGAATTCACATTCTGAACGGTGTTAAAAGTGGAGAGAGCTTTGATTTAAGAGCCCTTAAGTTGTTGAAATAGCATGTAAGCCTCATGCAGTATCCCAGAAAGAACAGAGGCACTAATGCACAGCTACACACACCCCCAGACACTGCCTGTGCTCGCTCTGGCCTGACCAAACCGCACTCCAGAGAACAGTGTGCAACGCCTTGTCCAAGAGTCTCCAGGAAAATGTGCTGGTGCTGCAGATGTGCCGAGGGTTACAGGCACCTAAAGCATGACGTAACTAACGTGCAGCACAGTCTCCTATCGATTCCAAACCTGGCAGTGCTGATTTGGGCACAAAAACACCTTTCTGATTACACCTGTTGCTGCACCCGCTTTGCCCTGGGGCATCTGTAAATGCACACTGCTGCATGTGTGTGAAACATGGACTGTGATCCACCAGGGATGCTGCATGGCTTTGGGCTGTTACAAAAAACAGTACCCAGTTTACAGCTTGCATCGTCCATGAAAGCCTCTCAAATGCATGGGGAAAGAAGGTAAAAGCTTAACAAAGCTACCCTAGTATTTAGTTGTGTGAATTGCACTGTGCAACAAGACAAACCCCTCTTTTGGCGAGGCTGAGCAGAAGTAAATCGACCTCGTGACTTTTGGCAGACAGCGGGGATGGGGCACAGGGAGCACTCTATGGCACCAGGATTCCGACAGGATGTGCTCCCTTCCCGGCAGACAACGTACACCCCGTGACCCAAAAACACACTCACCATTCACATAGCAGGCAATGAATTGAAAGGAAGCCAGAGAAGGCAAAAGAAAGAGCAGGTAAGCAGTTAGATGTAACGAGTATTATAATACTTGAAAAAGAACTGGTTTTCAGAACAAAAATGAATATTAACAAATTCAAGGTTAAAGTAATTTTCTCCTATCTGAAACTTTTATATTTTTACTTCTAAGTACTCTCGGGCTTTGAAGAATCAAACTGACAAGTAAGAAATGGAACAAGCATCAACATTTTCCTTTAAGAAATGAGAATGCAACTTAAAAACTACATTTTAAAGTGTACCATCAGAGTACTCAAGAACATAGTGAGTCAGGTTTCACTGAAACAGGAGCAAGTGTTGTAGGGCTTTGCAAGCATTAAAGATCCTCTTTGAATAGATGGGACTTGTGTCAGAGATGCTGGGTCTGCTTTATGAGATGTGCTACTAATTACAGCTGTCCCAGAGCAAAGATCCAGCATTCTTCCAAAGACAGTGGAGTAAATGTACTGCCACAGTTTAACAAGCTGAAACCAGGACATCTACTCTGTGTTTTAAAAATGAAAAATGGAAACTTAAATACATTAAATGTGTTTCTAGAAGTAAAAAAAACCCAAAAACAAACAACAAACAAACAAAAAACCAAACAAAAAAACCCCCCAATGAACAGCAGAAAGCTATTAATTTAGGAAATGAAATGAAGAAGGGTGAATGGGAAAGTCAAGACAAGGGGTTACACTCCATAAAATACTTACTACAGTTTTCCTGACAGTCTGGGTGACATTTTTATAGGAAAATAAAACTAAACATCTTTAATCAAATTCCACTCTAGAGTAAAACACAAGCAATTCCCAAGTGAAGAAGCCTTGCGTGTACCAGTCAAGGGGCAGAGTAAGCAACAAGTCTACACAACTTTTGTGTTTATGGATGTTGCTGTGGCAGCTCCTGCACGAGGGAGGAAGGGCCCGGCACAGAGGGAATAACAAACGATGGAAAATCCAAAACAGCCGGCTATGGGCATGTGGCACACAACACACAACGACAGGCAGCACGTTCTTATGCAAAAAGAACGGTGTGAGAAGACATTCTTGAAAGAACTAAGGGCAAAAATTGCTGTGGTTCAACATTTGTTTGTCTCGACAGGTATCACCTGGCAAGGGACAGAATTAGGGAAGCAAAAAAGCAACATTGTGAGAAGAAAAACAAAAGACAGCGTTAGAAAATGGGAACAACTCGGACAGCAGCCAAAACAAGTTGAAGAGGAACGTTACACTGTCACGGAGCATGGAACTGTTCTCGCAGTGTTAGAAAGCAGGGTAGAAACAAAATGGGGGTTTTTTTCAGAAACCACAAAACTAAAAAGGAACAGCTGGACAAACATGCAAATAAAACCCACTGGCTACAACTTGGTTAGTATTTACACTAATAAACACTAAAAACACGAACAATGTCCCATCAAACACGCTTGAAAAGGAGATAAAGTGAATGGAACTGAAATAATAGCAGGAGAGGTATAGAGAGAAAAGTGAAGTACTAAAAAAAAAACAAACCCTGAGGTTGATTTGAACACACATTTTCCTGAACTATGTTCTAGAGAAATGGCAGATTTGAGCCCCATCCTTCCATACAGAACGATGTTATTTAGGAGGCAGGAGTGCAGCCAGGAAGGGATGTACAGGAACGTGAGCCGGTTATCGACAGAACCGACCACTGTGATTTTGTTGGTTGGCTGGGTTTTGTTTGGGGTTGTTTTAGGAGTACAGAGAGCATATTTTTTCAAGAGAAAATCTCATCATTGCTACATTAACACCTGAATTTATTAAAACCCATACTGAACACTGCTAAAATATTTGAGAAGGTGTACTTTACCTTCGCCTTTCCTTCAAGGGCTCCAGTTCCAGCATAAATTTTACTGACAGAATCACCATTCACAGACCACATGGAGCGGAAAACTTCCTGAAAGCGAGTAACTAACTGAGGCTTCTCAGCTAATCCTAACACCTCCAGCTGTTTTGTTAACATCTGCAACAGGTGAAGACCATGTTAGCAAACAAACAAACAACGTTAAATACATTTGTTGAACGGCACATCCTATTTTTCAGCACATATGCATAAAACCCCACAAATCTTTATATGTATATATATAAAGACTTACATGCATCATTTTGAGCAAACTGTCACCATGTCACACTTAAATTACATGTCTGATGCAGTCTTTCATCACTGACACTTAATTTTCTTTTGCAGACAGGTAGTAAAGTAGGAAAATTAATTATTGAGCTGTTTTGTAAATGTTTCCACCTTAAAGTTCACCAAACTAAACACAAGAGCTATTTTCAAGCGCTTTAAAAAAAATCTTAACCTTAGGGTGTCTGACAGCAAGAAGAAGGAGCCTAAAATAACGGACACACAATAGCAAAGGCAAAATTCTAAAGTCTGGGCAGGAGACAACAGAAGATAAAAAAAAGAAACTGGCAAGACAAAATTAGGAAGAAATATACAAGAAGGTTTAAAAATTGGGTGCTTGCTCTTCCATTTTTGGGGGTCATCCAGAGTTCAGTACTTGTTTAAGTATCTGTGTTAAATAAAGTACGAATTCATACATCTCATTTAATAGAATTTTAAAATTAAGTAAGCAGTTCTTCAGGATTAACCACTGGCCTTCTTATTAATTACTTTTATGCTTTTAGCTCTCATACTTGAGCTGAAATTGTAATTTAATTCTCACTGCTGGAAAATCTGGCACACCCGGTTTAAAAAAGAATTCATATTTATCCAGCTCTTAAAAGGAAATGAAAAGAAAAAGCAGAGCTACGAAGCCAAGTGCGACACGTAAGTACTGCACGCGTTAAGAATGCAGGTTTATCCTTATGCCACAGAAAACCTGTGTTAATGCAGCAGTAGGCACTGCACATTCCAGAATCAGAGATGTCTGTTCCACAGCCAGCCCCTCGTAAAGAGGGATTTCTGAGAGCTGGACAAGAGCGCCTCAATACAACTCAGAAAACAGGAGGATAATGATTTCCCTAGGTTTGACCTTACAGCACCAGGGTTTTTTCATTTTCAACGATGACCACGCTCTTCTGTTCAGAAGTCAGAACAAGCAACACGTCACGCTACAGATCCAGCCAGGGACAGCTGAGTGGCCTTTCCCGGGAAGGTGGCACTGCCCTGGCAGGGTCAGTGTCCAGCAGCAGCAGCTGAACGTGCTCTCCCTACCTCCAAGCCCAGGAACGCCTGCACGCTGTTGGTTCTGTCCAGGCAGTCCAAGCAGTTGGTCCTGACCGTGCCGCTCTGGGACCTGCAGCAAGGACAGGGGAGCAGAGAACACAGCTGAAGAACCCACTGAGCACACACATCTGCCCAGATGTGACCCAGAGCAGGACATCAGGGCGCTGGCAGCGCGGTGCTCCCGCCCCCAAGGACATTCATACGTGTGTCAGCAACAGGGTGAGCTTCAAGTGCTCGCTGAGCACAGCTCGGGCATTTTCTGCCTCAGTTCCTCCCAACCCTCCTTGCTCGCTCAGTTAAAGTGCTGTGCAGCCTGCAGGCTCCTTTTCCAACAATTCAACTAACACGCTTCCAAAGAAGCTCAGAGAGAAGGAATTCTTAGTTGCAACAACAAAAAAAAAATATTGAGAGTTCTTGGATTTGTTTAACTAAAAGTAACAAGAATTTGTGATACAGCTAAAACCAATTCCAGCTCCCCATGACTCACTCAAAAATGGAAAACAAGCCTCTACCCCCTAGCTCAAGGGATGTTTGAGGCCCTCAGAGCTGCTCCCCTTGCTCTGGGAGAAGCCCAGTAACTCCTGCTAGAAGGATCACACCAGGCACCATCCACACTGTTTGCTCAGCCAGCACTACAAAATTCCAGTGACTCTCCCAAGGACATACACTTATCCCTTACTTTTGTCATTCCCACTGCACATTATCCACTGAAATCACTACAGTTTCAGCATCTTTGCTTGGAGAACTAACCACAAACGGCAGCAAGTTCTTAAGAGCTTTCCTCAAGGTTTTTTTTTTCATTACCATCTCTGCATTTGATTTGAAATACAAAGCAAGAAGCCTGACATTTCCCAAAGGAGACAGTCCATGAACTCATAAGCATTATACCTGTATCTTTTATTCACACAAGCCTTTGAGCTGTCACAAGCCACAACCTGTTTTGCTTTCAGTCTGGTGCATTTTGATTTGCAACAGCATTACTTGAATCCCCCAATAAATAAAAAACCACGCCACTTTTAAAGCTTTTTGGAGCTCATCCCCTCATCATGCAGCAGCCCTTCCTCAGGGAGAACCGCACTCACCACTTTGCTCTGCATTAGTTAAAAGGAGGAAGGGTGCAGAAGGGAGAAGAGGAAGAACATGGCCTATTTCTAGCCCTGCTTCTCTCTTCCTTCCTGCTGAGATGAGTGCAGCCTTTGCTCCAGGAATCGGCACAGAGCAGAGCAGGAAATGCATCTCAACCCTGCTTTGAGCACAACAAACCTCTCGGAGCATGGAGCCAGGCACAGTCCAGAACACTGCCCTGAACACCAACATTTGCAGCACACAGAAAATGCCAGGTTTCATCACTGAGGGAAATATTCAGCACATTACACAGGAAAATGGAAAAACTGTCATTAATTCCATGTAGCTGCCTGCTAGCAAAAGGACAATTGACCCTTTCACTAAATGGTGAGGTGAAAGGTTTGAAATTGGTTTCTCCCCCTTGAACATCTCACAGAGATGTTCCTTGACGATTTTTAGAGCATCCTCTGAATGACACATAACCTTACCAGAGTACAATAGGTGACTCCTATTTCAGCTGTTAAACACCATGCTGCATACATCAGAACCACAGTAACAGAACCAACATTCTTTTTCTTCTCTTCTTGCTGAGGGGCGAAACACACCCTAGCACCACAACTTAATCTGAGCAAATGTACTGAAGTTATACACACAAACCTTTTCACTTCCTTTCCATCGAAGTAAAAAAATCCACACTCCAAGAATTTCTGGACTTGAGGCTTAAGCACACTGTGCAGTTTTTCTGCCTTTCCACCTTTAACCATCTGGTGATAGTCGAAGTTCACCATTTTGATATCAGCTGAATGTTCAGATGCTTTTAAATGGCTCTGGCATTGAAAAGGAGGGAAAAAAGCATCAATATACCAGTCCCTGGACATACAAAAGCAGGAGCTAAACAAGAGATTACAAATATTTTGGAAGCTGTTTTATTAGCCTTCTCTTATATAAAATGAAACCACTTTCATTACCCTTGCGCAGCAAATCACTTAGAACCGGGAACCTCGATACCCGGGGCTTTGCCCACAAACATTGTGTGTTTGCTTAAGGCTTTTCCAGGGACTGCTAGGGAAATTTTGCTCAACCGCTCCCCACAGCAGCCAAAACCATTTGGGTGTTTTTTTGGTCAGTAACGGGGATTGAGTCAAGTCTTCATCAAATACTACGGACTGAGTGCTCCAATCGCCACAGAACAAAGGGAGTGGGAAATATGGTGCTGCTGACCTGTTCTGTCCTTCACACAGAACTGTTTCCTTCTAACCTAACCCGTGGGAATTCATGGAAGTGGCCACTTATAGTGAACATTTTTTGAACAGTCATTCCCTCCTAATCACGAGGCAGCATCCATGCTTACATTGACAAATTGGGTTTTTAATAAATATTAAGGGATAGATCCATTAATTCCAAAAGAAATATCCTTAAAAGAAACATCACAGCATTAAGTATCCTCAGGTATCACGTGTCTGTTCATCAATTTTATAGTGTAAAAAAGACCTACATTTTCAATAAGACACTAGTGAGCATGAAATAGGAAAATAACTTAAAATCCTTCAACGTTGTCTACACTGCCATTATAATTTCTCAGTACAGTAACCAATACGAACAGAATCAAACAGGAATTAAATAGAGAGCTTTCCACAATTCATTTCACATCACGTATCTTGAGCAATGCCGTTATGATAAATCTAATTTTATCTCCCACAGTACAGCATACCTGGGATTTAGTTTCCAAAGGCTACATAAAAGCTTCATCACAAACGAGCAAATTCCACAGATATGTACAGTGAAAAAGCTGTCAAACTCACCTGGAAAGCTTTGCTGAGCATGTGCTCCCCTTCTTTCGCCCCAAGTAAATTTACAATAATTTGCTTGCCATATAGATTTTTAAGAGTTTGGAAATGCCTGTCAACAGAGGAAAAATTCAACAGTCATCTTCTGGCATGCAGAAAACAAACAGCAACACCTGCAACACTGAGTGAGATGTTGCAAAATATTCAATCAATTTTATTCACACTTTCCAACAAAGCATTCAGAGGCACAAGCAATCCCCAGCCAGCTCCCAGCCTTGCCGAACTGCACATTGGTACAGACAAAGCCTCCCATTTGGAACAGCACATCCCATGTCTGTGATGCAGCAGAGCTTAGGAGAGGTTCGTAGTGCATTAACAACTGGAGATGTTTTTCACCTGTCAAAAGCCGGTGCGTTCGCCTCAAAACCCCTCGACATCCTGACACGATGGGATCCCACCTACAACAGCGAGATTACATTAAATCGTCTTGTTTTGAGTCAAAGGCATGTAAATGTTTCAGCAGTTCTACTGCAAAATGCTGCTATGTCTAAAGAAGCTGGAGTCCCCGTAAGGCATGAACTTTTCTTAACTCTTCCTATAAAAAATGTGTCACCGTAGTGGTCGCTGAACCAGTCCCTCTCTCAGGAAAATTGCGATGAAATTCTATTACGGTAACTCTTGATCCTTATTGACTTCTTGAAAAGACTTCTCCAGAACAATTCAGAAGAAAACAGGCTCTTTGGATGCCCTCAGATACCACATTCAAAAGAGGAAAAACTCAGAACTTCAGGGAGAAGACACGGAAAGGAGAACGGACATTTGCACGCACAGCAGCTTTCAGACCTGAGAGGAGCAGGCTTGGTGAGTCACCATAGCACCAATGTGCTCCCAAAGCATCACCTCATCCTCACAAGCAACTGGGAGGAAGAGCCCGAAGGCCTGTAGAATATGTTCAAGAGTATACGAGCAAAAATGATCTATATAATGTATATAAAGAGATAGAATGTCTCCTGCTTACCTGCAGTCCTGGCTGTTCCCAAAATAATGGAACAGATCCTCGAATCTGTATGAAAGATGACACAGAGTCATCTAAATATATAACCTGTTAAGGAAAGTAAAGCATAGTATTAGAATTATCACAGCGTTAAGACTTTAGATTTCTTAACCTCAACTACACACGGAGCAAATAAAATATATTTATGCGTTACGTCTTCCGCACTACAAGATAAAATATTGTGTTTCCTAGACTTCTCTTTATCCCCTCTGAACAATTCCTACAAAAAGTTCCGGCACTCTCACGCTCCCTCGCAGAATCACAATTCACAATGCCTAAGGAAATACGGCTTTTATTATTCAGGCTTGAGTAACTTGTGCGCTAGGAGCGAGATATTTTAAACGTTTTGGTGAGACTTCCCTGCAGGAACAGTTCAAATGAACCCCAGCGCACAGAAAGTCTGCAGGAGTCAGTGAGTCAGCCTAAGAAACCCAGGAGCACGACCGTGGCTGCAGGAACAGCCCCTCGGGAATAGATTATCGTGACAAGCAAGCCAAGGAGGGCCAGCAAAGAAAGAGTCGGCAGGTTATTTCTGTACAACAAGGGCAAAGCTATGAAAAAGGCAGCAGAATTACAGTGCCTTTACAAGCTGCCTTTCCGAGGAACTGTGTTTAAAAAGTGTCCATGAAAGCGGGACTCTCCTCTTTCCTGCGCCACAAGGTACTGGTGTTTTGGTATTTGCCAAAAATCCCTCTCACTTGCTTCTTTTACTTTAGATTAGCTCAGGCCAGAAGCAACACGTGCTGCCAGGCAGCTCGAGGGGCTTGGTGGAAGCACAGCCACCTATGGTTTGCTTTTCTGTTGTTGGTGGGATTTGTGGAAGCAGGTAGAGAGGTCAGGCAGACAGGCTTCAAGATGGTGAAGAAGAAGGTTTTATTTACAAGAAGTTCTTTTTATACCCAGTAATAAAAAATTGTCTATTGGCCAAAGACAATCCACCCCCAAAGACCTATTGGTTATGGCTTGTACACCTCTAACACAAAACACAGAGATTAAGAAAGTACAGTTTATCTGTATTCTCCATGAGAGAGAAAGGAAAATCCTAAAACACTGCAACTACAGCCACCCGCGGGAGTTCAGCACCTTCTTAAGCTTCTGCAGCTCAGACCGAGGCACGCCCTGCCCATAAGCCACGCTAAAAACCAAGATCACTGAATTACATAACCTACTCAGGTTCCTGATTTAGCAGCAAAGCAACTATTCCAATACCTGTCAGCGGCACGCTTGGCTCGTGGTTTGTTGATTTAGAGCAAAAACCTAAGCACGCACAGGCTCACGCTGGCTCGTCAGTGGAGCCACGGGCACTAGAGTACAACGTACCTGCTCCGTTTCAACAAAATTGGCAACGTGACCATCATCGTTTGTTCCCCTGACGTTAAACCTGGTGCCAGCCCGCTCACAGCTTAGTCGTGAAATGAGACAAGCCTTGGCCTGCTTGTGAGCTGCGTAAATTGTCCTTATCTCCACTCCTCCGCACATGAGACGTAACAGCCAGTCATCGCAGTTCACACCATAGTGCTTCAGATGTAAATGCAGGGACTGGTTCCTATGGGGAGAAAAGAACCGTGAAAAGAACCCTCAAATAAGTGGAAGGAACTACAATCCAGCTCAAACCGTTAGGTCAACGACTAACTCCTTACATTTTACACCTAACACGAATAGGAACAGGAAAATAAGCACGCTGTAGTTTTGTGATATAACTCTCATTTAAATGTTTACAAGAGAGCAAAGTTTACAAAAGAACATCTTAAACATTTGCATAATAAGAAGATGGAGCAAAGCTACAAATTTCAATGACCTTAAAAAAATAACCCTCGCCGTCCTCGCTCGTCACCCAGCAAAAAACAACACTCCAAACTTGTTTATATTTCTCTGCTCAGCCTTGTTTTGAGAAGCCAAAGATTACAGACTCTGGGCAAAGCAAGACAGGCTTCCAATGACAGGGTTACTTTTTTTGTAGTGGGTAAAGCACCATTCAACCAACACCACCCCAAAATGCAGCTAGAAAAGAAATTCTTATCAATATACATTGAATACTTTCACCACATGCCCCCAGAACGCATCACTCCCCACACAGGCTTCCAGGAGTGAATTTCCAGCCGATTGATCTTCAAGTTTCTTTAAACACCAATTTCAGGGTCAAGCGCCGGTACTTTAAAAAAACCCACAGTTTGAATGTACCTGTGCATTCAGCAGCAGTAATCAATGTCGTATTAAGCAAGCAAGACTAAACTTTGAGTTTTGTGAGATTTTTTTGTTTGCTTCACTCCAGTGGGGCTCGGCTTTCAACCTTCTTTGGAAACATTCGCTTGTATAAAAAGGGAGGAAAGTTTTCTGCACAGCAAAGAAAAGCAAACTCCAGGAAGAGGGATGGTTGCATCAGAGCCCAGAAAATTCTACTGGAATTGCAAACGGTGTGTCGGTCGTAACGGTCAAAGCTCTTTAAATGCAGCCTTTCCATCCTAAACCTAAGTACACAGGTGCATTTTAACAGGACACCGAAAGCAAACGATGTTCTTTTCCTGGGCACTCTGAGCCTGGAAGTTTTCACAGAAAAATCCCCAGGGAGCTCACTGAAGTGCACATGTAGAATACTTCCCATTCTTGACTTTCAGCAGTTCCATTTCTAGATCTTGGAATCTGTATATTCCACCCACCTCCTGTGAGGATCAGCTCTTACCAAAGAAACCAGAACCAGGTAACTTCAGAGGTTTTACAACGGGCACGAGAACCAGCCCAGCTCATTCAGACAGGGTCAACAGGCATCATTTCTCAAGCCTTGAAATACTGAGAGAACAATGGAGAGCCAAATCTTTTTCCAGACACAGAGACAAACAGCAAGGCTTCTACAACTCCTGTAAACCTACATCAAGGAAGTAGTGTTTCTGAAGACCTGAGCTTATTTTCTACCTTAATTATTTTGTATTATGCTTCACTCTGATCAGATTCCTCTACCTCACCGAAATAGCAGGAAAGACTACAGAAGCATTGACTCATATGGCAGAGCTAGCTCAGCGTATTTTGGCCAGAAGAGGGGGAAGGATGTAGCTTTTCACCTGTTCTGACATCATAAAGGCAGGTCTTTAGTGCCCTTCCAAGGTTCCTGGACACACAGAAAATTTTTAACAAAGGCAGAAAAGAAGGGACCACAATTTCTGACGTGACAGTGTGCGTTACTGGCATCAGCTGAGCTGCTGGTTGACAGAAATGGCAGTGTTCCTTTTACCAAAAATTCTTTGTGTGAAAACCTATACTTTACTTAAAAATATCCTGTAAAATAATAGTGACTTCAGCAGTCAAGCAAAGTACTCTTTGTAACAGAGCCTACCTGCTGCACCACCAAAAATCAGCAATATCGCAATTTTCTGAGTAACAGAACTTTGGAAGTGCTTTCATGTGTTGGAAACCCCCTTGGAATCTATCTGTAGACACCACACCACTTTAGAACCCAGAATGTTCAAAACAGTAATTTTTTTTCTTTAACGCCTCATTACCAAGCTCATTTAAAAAATTCTTCATCAATTGTGTGAGTTAAGAGGCACAAAAACTGAAACAACATCACAGCAGACGTTCAGATAAAAATGCAATGCAAGCAGCGAAAAATCTGCATCTTCCAATTAAGGAACTCCACATGGTCATGGAAACATCCCATCATTAGTAATGTACTTCTGCCCTTAGAGTTCAGGTAACACTACTCTATCTCCTCCAGATTTGTGGGATAAAAGCGTACATGGAAGAGCTGGGAAAGACAGGGATAAAAACTTGCCAGGCATTATTTGCAGAAGGATTCATGGCACCGTGTAACACGTACAGAAGCAATTCTGACTCACCAGAAGAACCTGTTGTCAGTGCTGTGCTCCTGCATGCTGCGGTGAGCGCTCAGACTCAGGTCCACGCTGACCCCCGTCGCAGACCACGCGAAATAAAAGTTCCCGGAGTTCAGCACTTTGCGCACTTCTGAAACACGGTCCTCGTCCGTCGGGTCAGCTCGCAGCGACACAAACTCGGTGGAAGTAACTCGGAAAACTTCAGAGTCCTGGATCTTTCCCACAGACATGCACCCCGTTACTAGAACCAGGTAATGTAACAGCGTGTCGCCTGCGAAACGAGAGAGAGCACAGGTAAGAGAGCGGATCTTAGAGCACAGCGTTAATTCATTTATGTGCTAAAGGCACACAAGTCCTCCCCACCCACTTTTTTTGCCTGAAGAAAGTACAAAAAGAACCAACATCAAGAACACACTCCCAAGTTCTACAGAAGAAAAGGAGAAAGTACACTGCAAGGAACAGGGACTGCAAAACCACAAGTTATTTTTGTCCACTCCTCACTTCTGGGAGTGCTCTACACTTGTCAGTTACTCTGCAAAGAAACAACCAAACCAAACAAACAAAAGAAAACAAACAGAACAAAAAAACCCCCAAAAACAACAAACAACCCACAACCCCCCCAAAAACAAAAAAACCCCAAACAAACAAAGCAAAAACAAACAAACAAACAAAAAGCCCAGTTCCTTTTGCAAAGATCCAGTTTTACAGGAGCAGCACAGCATTCTCTCCCAAATGAAAAATCCAAGTTTTCCATGCTCGACTCACCGAGGTTTAATCTTAGCACACCCAAGAGCCCATACGCGTCCATGACTTTGGAGTACGTGTTCTTGATCGTGTCTTTTTCTGCAGAAGCTGTGGACAGAAAACGGAAGACTTGCTGGTGTAAAAGCCCTGACACTGTGACAGTGAGAACGAGCCACTCCAAACTGAAAACCCGAGGGATTACAAAAGCAGCGCTTACGTGATGCCTCTGGAAAGAAATCAAAATGTATGAGCATATGGCACCTTATCATGGAAAATGAGGATTTGATTCTATGACAAAGTATGATCGCGGTATGTTTTTAGGCAATAGAGAAAGGATTTGGAAAAACTCCAAGTGATATTAAAGGAGAACATTGGCATTTTTAACAACATCATCTCCTATTATAAAAAGCATCTACAACACAGGCAAATCAGACGCCTGAGAATGCTCTCCTGTAATTAAAGTATAGTGCTAAACATTGCTTTTTTCATGAAAAAAATTACCCTTTTTCTCCAAGCATAAAACTGCAATGTGACAGTACTACCTCCGAACAAGATCATCACAAGCACATTTTAACTACCTTAGATCCATTCCAAACAAATCAAAACTCTCGCAGGGCCACAAACCCTGGTATTTACGAGTCACATCTTAGATGAATTAGGAAGACACCATTTCCACAGTAAAAGTTCGGAAAACAAGAAACCCAAACCAAGTCTGTCATATGTTAGAAGAATTTCAAGTGTATCTGCTGTTTCTCTCCCAGGAGTTAGGGGTACACTTTAGCCCGTCCATCAGCACCTGAACAGCCAGCTGAGAGATGCTGCACAGCAGCGGGGTCCTGCCAGTCCCGAGCTCCTGCTCGTGACTGAGACTGCACCAGCAGGGCCACACCGACCATTCCAGCCTCACCACAGGGATGGGGATGCCGTGGTTCCCCAGGATCGGCACCGTTTCACTGACACTAAAAACCTCAGAATACGGCATTAAGAAGAGTACATCGAAATGCCTACTGCCCTGGCATTCTGTTGTGCTCTCTCTCTCTCACATTAGCTATGCAATTTAGAATAAAACCTACCTTTTATTTAAAATTTTTAAAAAACTCTATTTGACTTAGAATTGCTCTTCCCTAATCTTAGCATAGCCCTGCCCGNGACTTAGAATTGCTCTTCCTAACAAGTATTTCCTAACCTTAGCATAGCCCTGCCCATGCACAAGCCTACCCCTTCTGTTCAAATATCCACCGGCTCTTTTATTAAAGTGGATCGGACAATTTAATGTAGATGAAGCAATTATTTAACCACAGCTTGAAATCCAACCCCATTCAATGTTTTGTTAAGTGGATTTTAAAAAAGTTTCTTGACCTTATTGCACTGGTACCTATTGCACTAATAGTCCTGCAATACACACGTAATGAAAAGTTACAGCAGCACGATGATTCATTTCTGAAGTCCTCACCCAGGGTAAGTGTCCAGAACCCACAGCTTAATCTAAAAACCTTTTGTCAGCATCACCACACTGTGTTTTTCTTAACCAGAAAACCACTGGGCTGGAAAGAACTTCTATGCTTCAAACCCTGGTTCTTCCAATCCATTTCTTAGAAAGGGTTTCATGATGCCAATGTACGTATTCTTCTGAGCTCAGCTTTCCACAACTCAACTTTCTTGCTCCACATTTGAAATTATCATGGAAAGATCAGGTTTCATTTCAAACTTCTTGCAGAATTATCTTAAAGATGCCCACTGGGATTTAGTGACACGTAAGAACACTGTATTTTCTGTCTTTTACGGATGTATTCTCTTTTTCCATCGCAGGGAATGCTGAATATCCTTGTTAATCCATAAGTAAATGCCCAAAAAAAAAAATTCAGAAACATGGGCTTTGCAAATTCAGACCAACAAAAAAGGCCTATAAAGGCTAGTAAAGCAGCGAAGGGTTACAAAACCAGCCAACCAAACAAAAACAGAGAAACTTACTGTGGCTAGTCAATTATTGTTTCCTTACGGTGCCCAACAACCAACCAAAAGCACTTCATGCTGCATTTTACAGTGAATTCAGCGTGAACTTGGCAAAGCTCTCCCACAGTGACCATCTAAGTGTTTCTATCTCACACTGCCTGCACTTTTTGCCACCTCGATTTGTTTTTTAAGGCCAAAAATCCGCATGGAAAAATGTCCGAGATGGCATCCCTTCCTCCATCCTCCCCTGGTCCACGCTCACCGATCCCACACTTCTGCTTCCAGGGCAGCACACAGAGAACTTACCCCGGTCAGGAGCGTCACAACATCACAAAAAAACACTCAAAGCTTCTGAAAGCCAAGATGAAATCAGCAAGAGACAGCTCCACTACACTCCTGCCCATTCTCTTCCCAAGGACTCCATCCCCAACCGGCCAAAGTCCGCTCTCCAGGAGCCCAGGGCACTGGGCCTACGGACCCCCAGCCTCAGTCCTCCAAAAATTGAGAAACTGCATCCTTTCATGATCTCTATTAAGCAATAAATACCGAGAAACCCGAACCAAACTAACGAAAGACTCCACAAAACCACAACGCTTATAAAGTGATTTTCAAATCACTTTCTAATGTACCTGTGCAGAAAGCCAAAAGGCCCCATTTGCCAAGAGAAAAACAACAACATTTCCAGTCAGAATTCTTTAAGGATTAACGGGTAACAGCATTTGTAAGTGTCATCTGTAAGAAGCACAGCTCATCAATCACGGACTCATTTAAGAAACATGACCAATTCAACTATTTTAAAGGGAATGTTCAGCCCTCCCAGCGTTACACAAACGGAACCCCATCAACAATCCTGTTTCCATGTATTCCGCTTCATGCCAGAACCAGAAATCGGTTTCCCGGTTTCAACAATCCAAATTTCAGATCCCATTAAAAGCCACCATGCAGGCTTTCTACCATTTCTCTTCTCGGTGAGCTCACAGGGTGCCATGACACAACACATTTTAAGTTAGCAGCTGCAATGTCCAGAAACAGTTTGGGACTCTGAGCTGGTAACAAAACCACACTCCTGAAATGACGTGCATTTCCTTCAGACCTGAGACTTTCCACTTACATCACACAAGAAAAACTCTACACTACTGTTGCTTTAAGAGGCTTAGAATCTGAAAATTCTGAAAAAAAAAATCTGAGAAATTTATGAACACAATTTGGTTTTGAGCTTTTAAGACTGAGGTTTTCAAGGGTTTTGTCAAATCAGGGCAGTTACATTTTCGGTATTTAAATTAAAGCTAATACTTGAGTATTGCCACACAGGTGATGGTAAAATCAGAAGAGAATCACCACTTTCATTTAATAAATTAACCAAGCAAAGAACAGTTTTATTACTTTTGATACCTGTTTTATTGACACACCCGTAGTAC
>VZTX01004631.1:7053-28266 GCA_013400915.1 Pardalotus punctatus | reverse complement strand
GAAAGGGTTAAAAAAGTGGGGGGTGCAAATTTTTTCCCCCATTGCGTTTTAAAAAAAAAAAAAAAAAAAGAGAGAGAAAACAAGCTCAGGTTTTGCCTGCTTTACCCGGAGACAGGGTGATAATTGGATACATTCAGCTGCCTATTTCGCAATAAGCAGCTTCCCAGCAGTGGTTGGCTCCCCAAAGTGGGTCTCTGGCTCCTGGGCTGAGGTTTCCCAGGCTGCACCTTCCCTTTGCAGCAGTGCAACACAGCTCACAGAGCTTGGTCACGATTTTCCTCCATCATGCTGGTCACCCTTGGCTGCTTCTTAACTCCTGAAGCTCACAGTGATGAGATTATTTTATTTCTATTAATTTTACAGAAGTTGCACTCTGGATACCTGTGTGTGTTTCACTGGACCTGTCCTGGAACAGCCACAGACATTGTTCTTTAAATTTCTGCTTTCCACCATTTTTCACAAAGCTGTTTTCCAATTCACTTCTTTGCAGTCATGCTTTTTTTTCCCCCCCTTCGGGTGGGTTCTCCGAATTTTTTGCATTCCCAATGGAGGTCTGGGCATCTTAAGGAAGTGGGATAAGTGTCCCCATCACACGGGGTAGGCAGAGCAGACATGGTACCCATTGTTCTCTGCATCCGCTGCAGCTACCAGAGGAGGAAATCAGCTTTATCTGAAGCAAAGAAAGACATCAATTAGGAAAATTATTGGGAAAAACTTCCTGGCAGCAGCATAGCAATGCATGGGAACAGACACCGCAGGCAAGGGCGGAAACAGCGGTGGGTTTAAGGAGCAGCCTTGCAGGAGATGCTCTCCCATGCACAGGGAGGGGACATTGTCACCTCGTGGGGACACCTGATCCTCTCCCCGAGGGGTCCCCTCTGTCCCTGCCCCATCCCATCCCTCTGCTGGGGTCCCTGAATCCTCCTCTGACAGCACCACCCTGCAGGGTCCCACCCTCAGCCCCTCACACTGAGCATCCCTTCAAAGGCTGACCAGATTCCGCTCCGTTCTGAAGGGCTGCGAGAAGGGCAGAGGTTTTTCACAAGGCACGGAGGTGGATGGGGGTGAGGGTGGGTGTTTCATCTCCCCTCAGGAGCAGCATTTGGCAGGGGAAGGTGCCTGGCGGTGTCCATTGAAGCTGTTGTGCAGGAATGTGCTGCAGGGTCTGCTCTGGAGCCCACCCAAGCATCATCCGCATGCAGGAGGTCCCTGCTGATGGGAAAGCCACCTGTTATTCCCTCACAAACACAAAAAAATCCAGTTTTCCTCTGCTAGCCCTTGCCAAGCAACCAAAAACCCCAAAGAGCTGCAAGCTGCCTTTTAACCAAATTATTCTCTCTGAACAATATTCGAGGGTAGAAAATAGAGCAGAGCCAGCCCAAGCAGCCAAAGCCACCTTGGCTTGGCCCGTGGCAGCAGCCAACACCAAGAACAGAGGGAGCTACTGGCTCATAAATCCCATGTCGAGTGGGCTTTGCTTGTTTTTTCATTTGTTGGGGGCACAGAAAAATCAAACAATGAAATCTGTTGTTCACTCGGCACTTGTCAGGTGTTTCTCTGCCCCTGATGTGGGACAAAACTGTGGTGCTGAGCTGTAGGACACATCAGAGCACAGAAATGTGTGCTGGGATGGCGTCTCAGGAGGTTCTGCCGCTCACCACGGGCACACATTTCCTAAAAAGCCAGAGAAGAGCCAAAACAAAAGCCCTTCCCTTCCACCTGTGTCCTTGCTAATCACCTCAGAGGATGTCTCAGCCCATCAGGCGGGGTGGAGAGAATCCCAGCAGGTCACCAGCCTCGTGCTGGCCACCAAAGCCATTCAGGTGGCCATGGAATGGCACAAAGCCAATGGCTCTGAGCCACAGCCCAGGCTGGCAGACCTGCAGGCAGGAGGGGGCCACCAGGGCTCTGCCAACAAGCTGCTCCTGTCACCCCCTGCTCCCCAGCATCCCTGCCCTCCCCACAACCCTCCTGCTTCAGCACATCCCTCTCTCCAAACCCGGAGCTGTGTGGTATCGTTGCTGTCACAAATGCGATGTTTGGGATCTCTCCCCGGAGTTAATCCCTGATATTCCCTGCTTTGCCTCCGCATCTCCCCATTTCCAGAGATCCGTTCCCCATCCAGTAAAACGACACTGCTCAATCCCAGCTGGTGAAAAAAGCGTTTCAGCCCCTGGGCTGAGGCTCCCTGGGGCCCGGCAGGGCTGGGGCAGCTCGTGTCAAGGCAAAGTCACGACTCACAGAGGAAGGAAGCTCCAGCAAAGAGGTGTATTTCTGTTCCTGGGGCTGTGCTTTAAGTTTCTATAGCTACCAGAAGCGAGCTGTCAGGAAATGCTGCTGCTCCCTTCTCCACACGCTGCTGTGGAGTGGGAAAGCAGGAAAAGGGGCCCGTCGGAAATTGGTGTAACTTCCCATATTTTAGCATCTCTCTTCCTCTCGTCTCCACACCCCCTTTCTGGGATGGAAGAGCACCTTTGGTGACGCTTCACCAGGCTCAGTGATCAGATTACAGGGCCAGATGCAGCACAGTTTTCCTGCAGAGCTGAGTGATGGTGGCCAAGGATCCCGAAATCTGCTGGGAAGCAGCGTGCCAGGCTGGGCAGGAGGTGCTGCCAGAGGGGCTGGTCCCCAGCCCTCGTTCCCAGGGTTCCCAGGTCCTGGGCACGTACGTTGCCGGCTCCTGAACATCCCTGTCTGCCCTGCAAGGATCCTGCAGAAATGCAAACCCCACCCTCTCTTAGCCCCCTTTCCTTGATCCATCAATCCTTCAGTTTGATGGATAGAAATACACATAGAAATGCATGTGGCATGCAATGGATAACCTTTAAATCACTTGTCATTCTGCTTTCTGTTTTTGAGGAAGTCCAGCCCTCAGAAGAGACGGAAAAGGGCCAGAGGAGAGTCTCAACCTCTCAAAATCCAGAAGCACCCCTTGGAACACACTGGACCCTGAGGCCACCTTTGCATTCCGGTGCTTGCAATAAAATCCACCTTTCCCCTTCAAACAACGAGCCAGTCTTCCATGTGTTTTTAGGAATAATGTGCACGGTGTTCCACATGGTGTCTAAATTGTTCTGGTGGGACTCAGGCACGCTCAGAGCACGATGACAAACAGGGTGTAAAACCATTTCCTCAAAGGGGTTGAGAGATTTGGGTCCTACCAGTAAAAAAAGCCACTTTTTTCAGGGATGGATGTGTTTCTGGAGGCATCATCCAGATCCCAGGTGCTTCTCCTCCTTCTGCCAAGTGTTGGGATAAAACAGCGAGGTGTTCACAGCCCTGGAAGTTCATGTTCTCTGACGATTTGGGTGTCTTTCCACAGCGCACACAAACACATGCACAGATGTCCATGTAAATATTCCATCTGTGCTTATGAATCAATAAAATGTGGGGATGGAGGGGTCAGGGGTTGGGTTCATACAAACATCCTGACATTCAGCTGTTTCCCCAAAGCTCTTCTGAACTGTGTGTGACCTCCTTCAGTCTGGAAATGCGAGGCGGCCGCTGCTCCTTGCGAGGTTACCGACACATCATGAATCTGGAAAAGTCTGCAGCACCAACAGAAACAAAACAAAACAAAACAAAACAAAACAAAACAAAACAAAACAAAACAAAACCCACAAAAAAAAACCAAAAAAAACAAAAAAAAAAAAAAAAAAAAAAAAAACCCCAAAAAAAAAAAAAAAAAAAAAAAAAAAAAAAAAAAAAAAAAAAAAAAAAACCCCCAAAACAAAAACAAAAACAAACAAACAAAAAACAAACAAAAAATCCCAAAATTAAAAAAACCAACAAAAAATACAACACACAAAACCCACACTTTTCTTGGAGTATTCCTTTGATTCTTGGCTTCAGCTGCTGACCTGGGTCAGAAGGGCTCTGGGTCATAGACAAATGCCAGACAGTGCTTTGGACACCTTCCAACGATGTGGGCATGGACTTCATGTGCTCCTCTGCCTGTTCTTGCTGCAGCCCTTGAGACCCAAGACACAGAAATTGGGCAAAGACGTTTCCTCACCACACAAAAGCTCTTCATCCTCATTATAAACTCTGCCTCCTTCCCACAGCAGGGAGATGCCTCAGGGGCTGAGCCTGGACCCAGGATCTTGCAGGTATTCACAAATTACCCACAAGTGGGAAGGAACCCCGGGATCCTGGTGGATATTTTGCTGCCTTCTCACTGGCATTACCAGGCGTTTCACAACATTAAAATCACACTTCTTTAGCATAGCTCGCAAACAAAACACAGCCACCTCAGGTCAGTGTTTTGGCTGGAAGTTGCTTAACAGCAAAGGATATTTCTGCCGTTTTTCCTAACACAGATCTCGCTACATTTTGATGTTGTGTGAAATGCCAGGAGATTAACAGCCTCTCTCTCCTGGGGTCTGCAAAATCTCCTTTTACCACTGAAACTAATTATGCTGTTAACCACTAAGGCCCACGAAGGAGAGCTAATGAGTGGCCAGACAGTGGGTGTTTTATCTCCCCTGCAAGGAGAGCTGCAGCCCCACCACTCCCAGCACCAACAGGAAACTCCCCTGGCAGACAGACTGCCTGGCCAAAGCGGAAAACCATGGAGCAGGCGACACAACTGCTCCCAAACACCTCTCCTGCCTCCATCACCTGCAGTGCTCAGGAAAAACAGCGGTGGAGATGTAAATGAAAGGATGCCCCCGCTGCTTTTACACCCCCAGGACCCTGTCAGCCTTAATGAGTTAATGTTGTTAAATCCTCCTGCACTCATCAGCTGGGAAACGGGATAGGAAAGGTGCTTTCCAAAGAAGGCCCTCCCTGGACAGCATTTCTGTATTCCCATCTCCTCCAACCATCTGCTGCCTTTCCAGGTCCCCCCAGCAGAGCTGTGCTGTCGTTGATGCTGGGTTTTTGCTTTTGTCATCATCAGTTCTTGGTGTCAATATCACAGAAGCAGCTTGGAGCACTAATCACGCTCCATTCCTCTTCCAGTAGGGCTGGAGCCATTGGGCAAGGGAGCTCAAAGAGGATAAATTTGAATAGACTCCTCTGTATGTGGTGGATGTCCAGGGAAAACATTCCTGATTTTCTTCAGCCTTGAGTCTCCAGTAGGACAGGTCTCTGGTGGGGCAGAAAGGCTCCTAAATGGGCTCAAACATATCAGTCTTGTTCATTGGTTTGTCCACAGGGCTTTCACTGCTTTCCATTGTCCTCAGCATACCACAGGAATTAAATTATCAATGGACAGTGGAGCTCAGAGGTGAGAGCTGACCACAGGAACTGGTGATATCACAGGTTCACCTCAGACCTTCCTCCTGGAGCAGCCAGGTCGAATTCCTCCTTTTCCCCACCTCACAAAGGTTGGACTCGATGATCTTGGAGGTCCTTCCCAACCTCTGTGATTCTTTGAGTCTGTGACCAGCACTCCTGGGAGCAGACCCAGAGCTGGGGAGCTTCTCCAGGGGGCCCAGCCCAAATCCCTGGGGTCGTGGACACCTTAAGCTCTGTAACCCACTTTGTGTTCACTGCAGACGTTAATACCAACTGAGGTCATGCCATGGATGATGTTCAGTGAATCCAACAGAAAAAAATTTTCCCTGATCTCAACAAAGGTCCTGAGAGCAGAAGGAGATGCCCTGCTTGCCTACTCCGTGGTGGGCAAACCCCAAGATAGGAGCGGGACAAGACTGGGATTCCCAAACATGCCTTGGAGCTTTCCAACTCCTTTTCCATCCTCAAACAGCGAAACCTGCATTCACACCCACACTTTATCACCTCTCACCTGTCCCCACAGCAGGTGATTTCCCTGCAGGTCACCAGGTTTGAACCCACATATTTACGTTGTTAATTACGCTCAGCAAACGCGGCACTGTCGCTGTCCCAAATCATCCTCCGCATTTCCCTGCCTTCCTTCCCGATCCACAGAGCTCCTCCAAGTCCCTCATGACCAACTTTCTCTGCCGTGCAGCCTTTCCCAGCTCCCCCACTTTTGAGCCTGAGAACATTTTCATGTCTCATTCTTTGATGGATCATTCAAAGGCTTCAATCAGCGTGTCTTGGGTTTTGTAGCCTTTCCTGAGCGCTGCTGTTTACATCGGGGATTTTCAATTGCACAACAGTTCCTTCATGAAAACCTCACTTCCTCACACTGAGGTTGAACTTGTGGCACAAAATTGTCTCTTTCCATGTGTTTGTAAACATTTTCTCTGTCTGCTCTGGCCAGGCAGCAGCTCTCTGCTTCCAGGGAAGAAATTGCTGCTAAAAAAAAACATCCCCTGCGCAGCGACGCTGAGTTCTAAAGGCAGAGAATAAAGTATGTGGTGCCACTGAGGTAGAAAAAAGGAGGTCAAAAAGCTTCAGAGACTCACACAAGCCTGGAAAACTTCTGGAAGTGGAGCTGAGAGTCGGGAGAACTAGCAAAGAGAAAGCTGTTTTCCCTTATTTTTGCCATCTCCATTGCCCCCCAAAATGTCATGGTTTGGACACTGGCCAAACGCCAGGCACCCACAACACCAACGCAGCCTTTCCTCTTCTCAGTCCTCTTTTTTTTTCTTTCCTGGGTCACTGAGCCAAGTTTTGGCCCCTGGGCTGGGTCCCTCCCTGCTCTCAGCAAACTGTTCTCTCATGGCTTTCAGCAGGTTCATCCCAGATCCAGCAGCTTTCTTGCAAAATGCTGCATTTCTCAGATTGCTGCCAAAAATCCACAAATCAGCTGTTCCAGTGAGCACTGGGTGGCCACAGCCTCCCCTGACCCCAGCCAGAGAGCCTCGAGTTCCCTGGGTCTGGATAAATCATGGGGGGTTTGTTGTGGGTTGGATTTTTTTTCCCACCACAATTTATTTAACCCCACAAACCCCACCCTGGGGTCATCAGGGACCTGAGTGCCACCCTGGGAGAGCCCCTGGCAGCTGAATGAAGCCTCTGTTGCAGCTCACACTGGCACCTCTGTGTGAGACACTCCAGGCTCCCTCTTGTCCGGGCACCCCTGGCCCAGGGTGGCACAGCCACGCTCAGATCCCCCTTTGGATGCTCGGATCCCCCTTTGGATGCTCGGATCCCCCTTTGGATGCTTGAATCGCCCCAAGCAGATGTGCAGGCAGTGGCTCTGAAGCCCCCATGGAGCTGGGAGGGGAGTTCTGCCCGATTTCTGCAAAGCCTGGGGCTGGAGCAGGGAGCCAGGGAAGCCACGGGCACTGAAACCTCCTATTTAAGAAAAAATTCAGATCTTTGTCACTGGTCCTGCCTGCTCTTCTCCCACATTAACCCTCTGGGGCCACAGCAGCTTTGGGACAGATATCGAGGCAAAGGTGTGTGTGCCTGTTGAGCACTCTTTCCATGCCCGTTTCCCAGCACCCAGCTGCCTTTTTGCAAGCAATCAGCCTGGTTTTCAGGGGTATAACCCAAGGCACTTCCACTGCTGGGGCAGGCACAGCACAGGGAAGGCTCACACTGGTGCTGTGGCAAGGAGGTGCTGGGTGTTTGGCCACCACCATGCCGAGGTCTCTGTCTCCTGTGGGAACCCAGAGAGGGAAACATTACGGATGCCCCCCCTGGATGGAGACACTCGTGGTGTCCCTGGATGATCAGACACAGCTGAACACCTCCTGATGGACAAGGAAATCAAACCCAGCAGCACGAGTGATGCACTCCCACGGTTTTTGCTGTTGACATTTTTACACCAATGGGTTTGTCAATGCTGGGTAAACAAAATGGGGAAAGGGCAATTACTGAGGAGAGCAGCAGCAGTGATTGCCATTAGTGTTATTGCCCTCTTCCCTCTGAGCCTTATTAGGTGCTCACATGAGAGACAGCCTTCCCTGAAATGTCAGTGAGCACCAGACACTTGAAAATCCAGCCCCGAGGAGCTTCAAAAATCTTGTTGATTGCTTTAGACATTGAATGAACATGGGAAACCACAGCAAACCTGCCCTCAGGTGAGTCCCAGCCACGTCCATCAGTGAGAAACAGGGAGCAGAGCAGGCAGGGCTCAGGGGGCTGTGCTTTGCAGCTTCTTCCACTGAACCTGCCATGCTGGGAACCCTGCGCAGAAATCCTTGGTGCCAGGGGACAAATCCTGCCTCTCACTACCACAGAATCATGGAAAGGCTTGGGTTGAAAGGGGCATTAAAGCTCACCTAGTCCCAGCCACCTTCCACTGTCCCAGGTTGCTCCAAGCCCTGTCCAGCCTGGCCTTGGACAATTCCAGGGATCCAGGGGCAGCCACAGCTTCTCTGGGCACCCTGTGCCAGCGCCTCCCCAGCCTTACAGCCAGGAATTCATTCCTAATATCTCATCTGCTCTCCATTTCAGGGAGGGGAAAGGACATCCACGCATCCTCACCCACATCCAGAGCTCTTCACCAGCCTTATTAGAGATGAATAAAGCAATGACCTTATTTCAAAGGGAACACAGATTTCTCCCACTTTTCTACAAATGCCAGGTGGCTGCAGCTGCAGGAACAGCCCCTGAAACTGTGGGGCTGAGCAGGAGCTTTCCCAGCATTGGTTCACTTCACAGCTGGTGGGAACAGCTGGAGCTGGGATTTACATTTTGGGTGTGTGGAGGAACATTCAGGGAGACAGTGCCAGCCCAGGAGATCCAGAGACCTGTTTATGGTTGATGCTTCTTTTGAACTCTCCCTCCTTGTAGGTGACATGGCCACGGGCAGTCGTGGACTTCTCCCCTTGGCAGGACATCGGTGGGTTGAGTTTTGCAGACACAGTGGGCTTGCTGTCTCCTGGGGAGTTATATTTACTCTGCCTTTCCTTGCTGTTTTCTTTAACCTAAAATAAGATGTCCCAGACTGGGGAGAAAAAAAAAAAGAAAAAAGTGAGTGTGTTTTGCTTCCAGTGTCTGGATAAACATATCACTTCCCAACCCTTAAATAGAGTTAATGGGATGAGCTGTGGGCAGCTCAGTGAGACGCAGCAGCTTCAGAGGCTGGAGAGAATTGTAGAGGTGATGGGGTCCTGTTTTCTTTCTTTTTCTGCCTGCTTCCTTTCTTTTTCAGCTTGGCCATACCCCGCACGGGAAGGTCTGGGAAATCAGCCCCCATCCCTTGTCCTGGCTCTCCCGCAGTGCTCCTCGTTAGGAGCAGTGGCTGTAATTAGCACAGCCCGAGCCCGCTCCCAGCTCCTCCTCGGGGGCAGCTGCTGGCTGGAACCATCTATTTTTTGCCACCACAAAACAGCATTCCTGTGCCAGCTTGTCATTTGCTGTGCCCCCGACAGGGCTCCGTCCTCCTCCTCTCGGTGAGTCGGATTGAGGGCTGGGAAGGCTGGGTTTGCCTCAGAGGAGAAGCAATGATCTGTTTCAGCCTTTTGACAGTGGAGGAGTTAGTTTTTTTTTTGCTTGGATGGGCTTTTTGTCTGCCTCAGACCACCTCTGCCTAGATTAAATGAAATGTTTAAATGTTATCAAGTGCAGATAGGGCTGAAATTACATCCTCCATCAGCTGCAGACAGGGCTGGATGATTAGCCTTTCACATTTTGTATTCATTTAAGAATCAAAGATAGGGGGAGCAGGCTCGATGTCTCTCACAGAGCCTTTCAGAAATATCCAGAGGATGAACTTGGAGGAGATGAGCCTCCATCAGGTGTGCCAGCCAGAGAAGACCACGTGGCCCATCTCAGTATCCCAAAGAAGACCAAGATGAGCCACCTGCACCATTTCCTCTGCACCGTGGATCCTCCTGTGCACTGCCAGCCCTTTTCCCTGGTTTTGGGGAACGCTACCAAAAGCACATTTCACTGGAACAGGAGAGCATTCCTTCATTTTCTCCCCTCCAAAGATGACCGCAGAATCATTTAGGCTGGAAAAAGCCTTTAAGATCATAGGGTTCAGCTGTTCCCCCAGCCCTGCCAAGGCCACCACTGACCCTTGTCCCCAAGTGCCACATCCACACAGCTTTTAAATCCCTCCAGGGATGGGGCTCCACCACTGCCCTGGCCATCCTTTCTGTGAAGAATTCTTTTCTAACATCCAGCTTAAACCTCCCCTGGTGCAACTTGAGGCCCCTTCCTCTCACCCTGTCGCTTGTTCCCTGGGAAATGGGTCCCTCTCCTCCACCGCAATGTTCTGAATGTATGGACTTAGCTAAAAGTATTATCCAACATAACCAAAATATTTATTTTTTCTACCACAGGATCAGAGCTCAAAGTTCCCAGTGCTCAGCAGCCAGACCAGCCCACTTTTCTATTTCCTTTACAATCTTGCTTCTGCCATCAAAGATTGCCATTAAGGAATCACAGATCCACCTCCACAAGTTGGACACGAAGGCAGAGCAAAAGGAAACCCTTCAGGTAAAGCTCAGCCATTAAATCAGCCCTGCAATGTCTCCCTGCTCTTTCTAAGTGACTTTATTTTGGTTGCCTTCTTTTTTTTTTTTTTTTGAGTAATCCCCTTTAAATCTGGCCTTCTGAAAATAACCTTGCCTCTGGACAAAGAGCCCATCATCTTCTGCCCTCGTGAGCCTGCCTTTCACCCCTCGGGAGGTTGTGCCAGCCAGAGGGGACCTCTGGCTGCTCTTCCACCTCCAGGCTTCCCACTGACCCTGAGCCAACCTCCCGGAGGTGCTGCAGAGAAAAGCACGCTCAGCCCTCTGAAACTCCCAGGAACCAGATGTCACCAGAGGCTGCCAGCCCGAGACATCTTGGTTGACAGCTCAGAGATGTTGCTGCTGCTGCTGATGGGAAATGACCCAGCGAGCCAGGGAAGCTGCTGCCAAGGGAAGGAGCTCGGCAGAAACAACGTGAGTCAGCAGGCAGAGCAGGGAGAGACAGCGATGACGAGAGATGACGGATGTGGAGGCACAAACAGCTGATCCAGAAGCACCTCTGGAGCAGGAATGGCTGCAGGGATGCAGGAGCTGCTCGTGGAGCTGCTGCCCTGCAGCACTGGGGACCCAGCAGCCGTGTTCCACCTGGAGGAGATTTCTCTCCAAAGACGTGAGGATTTTCTCTCCAGCCCAACGATTAAAAAAAAAAACTCTTGTGGAGGGAATGGGGCATGGGTTAAGCAGCCTACCACAGTGCTTCTGGTCTGCCACTTATTTACCACTGGGATTTAAATAACCTGCTCAAGGCTGGATGTGAAATATGACTGAATCAGACAGACACAGCTCAGCGGGTGAAAGCCTGAGAAGAACAAGCATCATTTCCTTCAGCTCCAGGGTAAAAGTTATTTAAGGACAAGGACTTATCCAAGGAGAGCCCCACAGTGATCTCCAAACTGTCCTCCCAGCCAGCTGTCTGGAAAAGAAGCCATCCCATGCATTGCTGAGGGTTAGGAGCCTTTGGTGCCTGGTCCACCTTTACTCAAGGCAGAAGCCTCAGGGTTGTCTACCCCGTTTCCTCCCCTCCCTCCCATACATATCTCTGCTGGTGGAGCTGAGAAAATCAGAGAAAATGCATGAAATTCAAAGCCCTCACTGCCTCTACTGCAAAAACCTCTGCAGCACATCTGCACTGTGTGCTAAACCAGATATCTGAGCCATTCCTTGCACCTTTTCACACCACAGAAGTATCCAGAGACCAAAAAATTGATGTCCAGCCATGCTGGACAAGACTGGTCCCTGGACTGAAGACCTTACTGCAGGAGGAGGAAAGTAACCTCCATTTCCCAGAGGGAAACCAGAAAAAAACAGGTGACCTCAGTCACTTTATAGCAGAGCCCTCATCATTTGGTGAAGTTTCATGATGTTGTCTTAAAATAAAATGGTCTTTTATTAGAGATTTTCTTAGTGCAGCAGCAGGCTGAAACTCCTGTCATTGCATAGTTTAAAAGCCAGGCTGTAAAAGCAAAATGATACATCCCTGATCATTAATGCATCTCCAAAAAGGGCTCTCACTCCTTTGCTTTGCCTTTCACAGCCTGGATGAAAAAAGGCTTATGTGAGAAAATCTAAAATTAATCACCTGGATGTCTTACAGATTCCCAGGTAACAAGGGCAGCTGTGAATCATTGTCTTTGCAAGATGCAGAGACATCAAAGGTCATCAACTCTCTCCTCCTGCCCTTTCCCTGGATTTGTTGCTCCAAGACTGGAACAAACTTCTCATCCTTACATTCAGGTCTCAGGAGCAGAAACTGGGCAGCCTCACATGGATGGGCAGATAAGCACAAATAAACACAATTCTACCTCTGAAGCAGGTTGTGGATGGCAGATCCCCTCCCATTGCTCTGCCTCATCCCCATTCCTCTTCCCTCCTGGGCTGTCAGGAAGAAATGATCCTTCCTGAGCAGCCAGGATGCTCCAGGAATGGTTCCAGAGCCAGTGGGACAAGCAGGGGCCAAGAGCTTCGATCACCACCACCAATACCAGGATCATTTCTGCAAGTGAGGCATTCAGACAAGCTGGGCTTTGGGTTTAAGTCAACAATTTCACCTATGGAAAAGAAACATCCCTGGTGGAGAACATCCTTGGCGAGAGAGACATGCCTGAGATCCATCTGGTAAAGACTTAATGTCCACAAACTCTTCACCACTGACTCCTTTGGGAAGGAGTGAGGGATAAAAGGGTATTTAAAGGGTGAGCATCAGCATTGGAGCGGGCTTGATCCACATCCATTGGAGTCCAGAGGATTTTCCATTGAGTCCAGGCAGATCCCAGGCCAGCTTTACTCTGGAAATCCTTTCTAGGGTGCAAAATCCTTGGGGCTAAAGGGCAGTCTCTGGGCTCACAGGGAAGTCTTTCCAAGCAGGGATTACTTTGTAAGGAGAACTGGGAGCTGCAGTTGTACCACAGGGCCCTGACCCAGCCAGGCAGGTTTGGTTTTTCCAATATTTATCTGAGCAGTGGCTGCATTTCACCCAGATCCCATCTTGAAAACCAGTGGAGAACCTGATCTCCAGCCTGAAAAAAGGTGCTGCCCACCTGCACAAAGAGCACAGCCTGCATTCCCTGGGATCCACGCTGGAATTCACAATGTCCAGCCTGCCGAGCAGCTGAGCACATACCCAGCTTTTAGCAAAGAGAGGGAGGAGATTTCTTTAACCACATCCAGTATCTTTTGTTGCCCTAAGAACACCCTTTCTGGAGGTTTTTTTTCCCATTTTCCTCATTCTCCTCATCCTGGGGCTGTGTTTTCCGCCCTTCTGGCTTTCCCAGAGATGTAATTCTGTGCAGATCTCCCAGATCCATTGTGCCCACTCTCTCTGCCGTAACTGGAAGTTCGTCTTTGGCAGCCCATTCAAAAAACCTTTTCAGGATAAGGAAAACCACACCTGGAGCCTCTTCCACCCACCCTGGAGGCACTGCAGAGTGTACAACCCACTCTGCAAACTTTTCCCTACCTTTTTTCTTTCCTTACCACAAACAGGCAAGTCAGTGTTGCTCTGACTTCTCATGGCAGTGAAAGTCCAGGCTGTGAAAAATATCAGTCAAATTTGAGCCCAAAAATGAAGAGGTTGAGGGAGTTACAAGCAGAAGGGGAATATTTCTCCCAGGTCAGTGATGTTCATTAGCTCACACTGTCCTTGGGGCACAGGGGATTGGCTGCACAGCAGCAGTGAAGGAAGGCAGGAATAACGATAATCCAAGTGCACAGAGAGAAAAAAATCTGATCTCAGCGAAAAGGGTCTCCCCTGTCACCAAATCCCTTTTCTGTGCAAAGGCTGGGGGCTTTGTACCGCCCAAGGTGACTTTCAGTGGCCAACAAGGAGACAGGATGGGACCAGCTTAGCCTGGGACAACCTGGAGCCTCCCTGGCCCTGGGACCACTCAGTCCCTCTGCAAGGATATCTCTGCTCTCCATTCACCTCTGGGAGTGGTTTTAAACCAGAATCCAGGGCTCCCTTGCACCCAGGGTGCTGCAGACCACGTGGGTTCAAGGTCAGCACGGGTGGGGATCCCTTGGGTTTGGTGTTCCCCTTTTTGCAGAGCTGAACAGAGATCAGCTTTCAATCAGTGCCTCCAACATCTTCACCAGAGGCTTCCTGAAGGCCCTGGGCTGGTGCTGCACAGCCTTGCCAGCTCCACAGGAGATGTTTGCCAGGAAAAGCGCTGCAGGCTCCGTTTGTTTTGTCTGAACTGGAAAGTCTGGGAAATCAGCTTACAGCATTCCAGTTTGGAGACCCATTTCTCATAAACTCCTGAAGTCCCTTTCCTTCCAGCCTAAGCCAATCCAGCTTATTTGTTTCTAGGCTAAGATCCAGCACAGAGCTTTCTTTTGAGTGCCAACAGCAAATTTTTATGACCACAAAATAAAGCTTGAAATACGATCTGTTTAGATAAGCGGTGGGAATGCTGAGAGGCACTCGGTGATTTGAATCCAGAGGTGTGAACAGCTCTGCTTAAAGGACATTCAAAAATAGCGGCACCGGGGCTGTGCTGGAACTTCCAGGAGGAAACGGATCATGCTAATTCTGCTTTGAACCCGGCTCTGCAAGAGCTGCACAGGAGCAAGAGGAGGCACATTGTGAGCAGCCCTGAAGCAACAACGAGGTCCCAGGGAGGTCAGACCCCAAAGATCTGCCCCAAATCTGCCTCCTGAGAGTTCCTTTCACAGCTCCCCAGCAGCACAACTGGTTTTATCCTGGCTGCCCCCTGCCAAGCAGGAAATCTTCCCCCACACATCCATGGCTAAGTGGCTTTACACGTCCCGGTGTGGTTTTTTCTAAGCCTTGTGCTGAAGGGATTCCCATGATTCCAGATGAAATGTTCAACTTACTGACATCACTGCCACCGAGGTACCCAGTTTGGGCAAGATCATTTCCTGTGTAAAGAACATTTGTCTGAAACCAAAACCGAGGAGCAGAGATTATTTCTACAACTCCCTAAAAGGGGGTTGTAACCAGGCGGGGATCAATCTCTTTTCCTAGGTAACAACATTAGGAAAATGGACATTAGGAAAAAATTTCTTCACTGAGAGGTTGTTCAGGCACTGGAACAGGTTGCCCAGGGCAGTGGTGGGATCATCATCCTTGGAAATGTTAAAAAACCGTGTGGATGTGGCTGCTGGAGGCGGTTTGGTGGTGAGCACTGCAGGCTGGGTTGTCACTGTCGTGGGTTGTCAGTGCTGATGCAAAACTCCACAAATTCCAAAGGCTGTAGCTGAATGTTAGAAATGCACAAAGCCTGCCCAGAAGACAAGTCCTGGTGGAAGTGGAGAACATTGGCACCACGTGGCCTCAGATGGAGCAATTCCTGGAGAGGAGGAGCCTCCAGCCGTTTGCACAGTCAGGATATCCCAGGCACCTGATTTCCCATCCACAATGAACTCAGCCACCCTGGCAGCACCCTGTGATGGTTCCCATCATCCCAACAAGAGACCACCCTGCCCAGACAGACAGACAGTGACGGACAGTTCGGCTCAGGGCTGGAATGCAGCTGTGGCTCAGAGCCAAGCCCGAGCCATCATCAATTTGGAAACCCCAGGGAGCTGGGGATGTTTGAACTCATCCTCAATGCTGCCTTATCCACCCCTGGGGATTCAGGGTAACATTTAAATCATTGACACACCCCGTGGTCAGACTCCAGACCAGCTGAGCAAACCACAACCGGCTAGATCAGTGTCCAGCAGCATTGCTGGCAGAAGGGCAGTGGTCAGCTGTCCATTAGCCGTGCTTTCCCGGGGGAGCGGTCAGCGACACGGATGAGCTCCTCCAGGAGCCACCACAGACCTCCCCACGGCGAGCAGAGGGCGCTTTGCAAGGCACAACAACGCTGCCTCGAATTAACAGAGACACAACAACACGGACAGCTGCTCGCCACGTTCCCGGGAACGGGATAACGCGGCAGGCACACGGCAGATGCCGGACACCTGGCCCCAGGCAGAAAAAAAACCTGGGCTCTGACAGCTCTCCCTGAACACTGGCATCACCAGAGGTGCTGTGGGGACAGGACCCGGTGCTGCTGACCCTCCAGCTGAGGTGAAAGTCTCATCGTGGTTGGTATTTTAATCAAAGCCCCAGGTTCTAAATGTGGTGATGGAGGTGGCTCCACTCTTTATACTTCGACCAAGTTCAGCCCCTGATGCCTTCACTGGAGACACATTTTCTTGAATATTTTAGCAAATCCATATTTTGAAGACAGGCCCAGAGGAAGCTGACAGCCAGCCTAAGGAGCTGTATTCGATCACCCAGACCCCATGGATGGCTCCAAGACATTTCAGGTGTCCTGCCCTGGCACCGAGACCCTGCCTGGGTTTCCTGAGCTTTGTGTTAAATTTCACTGTGAATTTTTCAGAGGAAAGAGCCCAAGACTGGGAGTCCTCTCTGTTTTTATCATGTTCCTTCAGTCCCAGCAAGAACCAGACAAACAACCCCAAGAAAGGACTTTGAAAGTCTGGAGGACAAAAATAAATGCCCAGACTGTGGTTAGAGGGGCTGAGCTTGGCTGAGCCAGCTTGGGCTGGAAAACAAGGAAGCTGTTTTCTTTTAAAATAGCACTGGTGGCCAGAGATGCAGAAATGTCACTTCTCAGGGTCAGGACAGCACAGATCCGTGAGGCAGGAGAGGACACCTTTGGACAGCCCTGGCCTCAACATCCCCAAAGAAGTGCAATCCCAGTGCTACATTAAACATCTCCTTTCTTTCCCTTTCTGCCTCCTCCTTCCTCTTTCCCTCTCAGCCAAGCCTACATCTGGATGCACCAAAAATAATCTTGGAAATCCTGTGCTGGCCCAGCTTCAGCCACCCATGGGCAGGGCTGGGAAGCAGATGTGGGACACGGTGGATTTGCAGTGACACAACCCAGAGAAGATGTGGGTTAATCTGCTCCACCTCACAGAGTTCCTGTGCACCCCTGGGCAGGTGAGTGGGACACATCATCCTGTGGAGCATCTCTTTCCTCACAACATCTCTTCAGGCACCTTAAAGCACCCTTAAAGCTGGAAATTTGCAGGTTGAAATAAATGAAATGGATACTGTGCTCTGGTGAGATCCCACCTGCAGTGCTGCCTCCAGTTATGAGCTTTCCAACATCAGAAGGACATGGAGATGCTGGAGCAATTTCAGAGGAGGCCACAAAGATTCTCCAAGGGCTGGAGCCCCTCTGCTCTGGAGCCAGGCTGGGAGAGCTGGGGGTGCTCACCTGGAGAAGAGAAGGATCCAGGGAGAGCTCAGAGCCCCTGCCAGGGCCTGAAGGGGCTCCAGGAGAGCTGGAGAGGGACTTGGGACAAGGGATGGAGGGACAGGACACAGGGAATGGCTTCCACTGCCAGAGGGCAGGGACAGATGGGATATTGGGAAGGAATTCCTGGCTGTGAGGGTGGGGATGCCCTGGCACAGGGTGCCCAGAGAAGCTGTGGCTGCCCCTGGATCCCTGGCAGTGTCCAAGGCCAGGCTGGACAGGGCTTGGAGCAGCCTGGGACAGTGGAAGGTGTCCCTGCCATGGCAGGACATGGAATGAGGTGGGCTTTGAGGTCTCTTCCAACCCAAACCATTCAATAATTCTATGAGAATAGACAAGAAAATAAAACTTGTAATTTCTCCAGACCTGATGGAGGAAAAGAATCACCCCAGCAATGCCCTACAACCAACACACTGAATTCAGCTGGGCTCTGGGAAAGAGCGACACAAGGACCTGTCAGGGCATCAGGAGCTTTCTGGAAGGGAATTTCTGTCAGTAACTTGATCCTTTCAGGGTGAGAAACCCAGGTGTGGGTGGGATATAACCAGGAGCAGCTTTCCTGGGAGCTGAGATCAAGAAAGAGAGGAGAGAGGAGGCACCACCATCTCTTTAGCAAGGAATAAAAGCTCTCTAAATTAGCAGGGACCAAATTCCCTGTCAGCTCCTCTGCTGGATACAGATTTGATCTAGAGCTGCTCTTGTGAGCATGGAAAGTGTCTTGAACAGGGCTGGGGATGGATCTACCAGATTCCTACCTACCCCTAAATACTGACTGGTGTAGAACTCTGGATCTCAGCGAAGGATCCAGGAGGCTCTGGGAGCAGGGACAGCTCAGGCTGGCCTTGCTGGCAGAGCAGAACCCTCCTGCTCTTTACCTGCTGCAAATAAAGACACAGCTCACCTCGGGCCTTCTGTATTCCTGGCAACTCTCAGGGAATTCCTGCAATCCTCAGTAGTGAGAATAATGCGATTGCCTCCTAATGTGAGATTTCCTTTACTGGGTAAAGTACACCTAAGGGCTGCTGATGTAATTCTCTCATACTAAGCTGATTAAATGCTGAGAAGTTAGAGCCTTTTATAATTTTATTACATTAGATTGTAGAGATGAAATGAATAGAAATGACCAGACAGCGAAGGAGGCTGAGATCTGTGTCCGCAGATTTTAGAGACTCTAAATTACATTCAGACAATCCAGCGAAGTGTCTGCAAGAGCAAATCTAATAACAGAGTGTCCGTCTGTTCCACAATATGGATAAACTCGGGTTATCAGGGTTGTACAACATTAAAAGGACAATTACAAGCAGAGAACACGTAAACATCGTGGTATCCCAAGGATTGGTGCCATTAGCCCTGCCTAGCAATTGGCTGCAGGGTGTTATTGCCACCACTAACGGCTCGGAGGGAGACAGGAAGGTTTAACAGAGGACGTGAGAAATCCATTATCCCTACCCAAAATGTCCGAGCTGGACCACACCTCCATGTGGAACCTCATAAAGGTTCGGCTGAGTGGGAAGAGAAATCAGGATTGAAGGCTGTTCTGAAGAAACCCGGATAACTTTAAAAATCCGGGCAGAAACAGGGAAATGCTTCAGGGTGCAGGAAAACCCTTGTGACATTGACTTTGGGTCAATTGGCTCATTTCAGCCAAATCCTTAATTTCACTGTGGCTCAGAAGAGGCAGCTGGGACCGAGATTACCATGGGGCATCTGCTGAGCTCCTCCCGTTTCCCTTCACCGGGAAAAGCTGGATTTATGAGCAGCTTCCAGCCAGGTCTCTGTGCACACCCCTGGGCCATCCTGGCCCTATTGGCCACCCATTTGCAGTTGTTGGACAGGGTGATTTATGTCACCCACCAAAAAAGCAGCCAGGGAGGGCCACAGACCACGCACAACATGAAATTCGGGGGATATTCATGCACCGATGCTTTACATTTTTCTCTGGGCTCCACCATCAGCAAAACACTCCAGTATTCAGATGAGGGTCCTGCAAAAGGTCAAACTGAAATTTGCTCGCGGATCTGAGCAAACATTGGTGAACAATTTCCCCCATTATCCTCTAAGCTTTACATATGGCCCGCTCAGCAGAGAGGAGCGTGGTCCTTGTTAAAATATTTCAGGGGACTGCAGTGACTTAAAAACTGCCTGAAAGCAGTTCCTAGGCTGACTATTCAAATGCATTTTCTGCAAACAAAAGTTTATTTGCTATGTATAGATAAATGCTGTCAGTGGGCTAATTTGGAAGCACTGTTGATTACCCATTGTAATGAAGCCTATTACATAATTAAAAGTGTTTTCTCCTAACTGCATTTTGCTGCTAATTAACATTTTATGCCATCTACAATGGACACTTTGGGCTGCATCAAAGACATTATTATGCAATTTTATCCTAAGAGCAGACTATGAATTATTAATTAATATCAAATCTGTTGATTAAAGGGTAATTTGTAAGCAAGCCAGTCATAGCCAGGAACATGCTTCACCCATAAATAATGCCCTGAAATGCAGTCCAAAATAATATGGAGTAAAGAAAAGGTAGAAGACTGGGGGTGTGTAACAAGGGAGACTGGGATAATTTATGAGAACCTCTGATGTTTTTCCAGAAATTCCTGTTGTTAGTGTTTTAATTAAAACAGCGTCTTCTAAAGTGCTCTGTCGTGTCCCAGCAGGATTCACAAAGTGAAAGCAGTGGAATCTTGTTCCTTGAGCAAGTCAGACAACAACAACAGGAACTTACTGCACAAATTCACCTCAGCCTGGAAATTCAGATCACAAACTTACCCAGTTTGGGGGTGGAAGCAGCAGATGTTGGCAGAGATTGGGGAACATCTATGGAAATTGTTTTACTGCAGCATCACCTTGGAAAACGAGATGTGGGCGAGTGCAGGGCTGCAGTGTGAACATGGGGAGAGTTAGGAGAGGGAGTAGTTGTTGTTGTTTTTATTTTTTATTTTAATGGTTATATTTTTAATAGATTTTCTTCTTCCAGTTGTGATTATTATTATTCTCATGATTATTCCTGTTAAGCAGGCTGGTGATGCGCCTGCTGCAGCAGAGCTGGGTGAGAGCACACCCTGCAAGCCCATCCTGTGGTTTCCTTATAAAAGGGATGGGGAGAGGGAGGTGCTGGCACTGAGGGTGGTGTTTGCAGTGTGGGGCAGCCCCAGCTGTGCTCACACTGTTTCTCACACCCCAGTGTGATCAGGGTGGCAGCCAGGTGAGAAAAACAGCAAAATAGGTCATAAATGGAAAAAACGGTCAAGCAAAGAGCAGCACTTCAGGTCTTGAACATCCACGGACGTCCTGGATGGAAAGAGTTTCTCTGCAGGCTAAAGGGGGACCCAGCAGATCAGCCCCAGAATATTCCCACACCCAACAGGTGAAAATCTCCCACATTCCTGGGTCAAGCACAATCCCAAGCCCAGAGGTGAAGGTTTTCTCCCCTCTTACCACAAGAGCTGTGTGTGGACTCAGCCTGGCCATGGGCACCTCGTTAAGTCCTGCTGGACCCAGGAGCATTAACGAAGCCCAGGACCAATTAATTAATCGTTGTCCTCCTTGCAAGAAAAGTACACAGAGAAAATAATCATTGGAATTCATAATCCCTTGGATACAGGATGGTTAATGAGAGCCTTTAACTATACAGACCTGCAGGAAGATGCAGCTCTGTTTACAGCAGCCTTTTTCATTACATTTCTCTCATTTTGACTTCTCTCATTATTTCTTGAGGATGTAATGAAGAGCTCCTTCAGACATGCAAAAATGAAGCCAGACAGCACAGAGAGGGTCTGGAAGGTTTTTCTTTACAAGACTGGGTAATTCTGAAGGCAGACTAAAGGAAAGGTGTGTTGACATCATTTTTTTTTTTACACTCTACGTTGCCACCTCACCTTTAGCAAGAAGATTTACACTTTGGGTTAGCTGACAGGTCCTATTTCAGATGAAAAAATAGGACCTATCTCCCAGTGCAGGAGATATCACTGATAGCAGGTCTCCCAGCTCTGGGTCCCACAAAAATGGTGATGCTCCCCAAACCTGAAGAGATATTTGTCTGTACCCCCCAGTGCCACATCAGTTCTAGTGGTTTATTTGTAGGATTATGTGGAAGATATCTTTTCTAACACATTTCTGGCCATCTGGACTGGAGAGGGGAGCATGAAAGCATTAACTGGATG
>VZTX01004628.1:0-54248 GCA_013400915.1 Pardalotus punctatus | reverse complement strand
TTTTTTTTTTTTTTTTTAAATTCTCCGCCTCTTGCTCTGTTTGTATAATAATAAAGCATTTTGGCATAAACGCTGCATGGGCCCCGGGAGAGATTTGGAACTGCCAGTCGGAAGAAATGCCAGGACTTTAACCCTTTGGAGCTGAGAATATGTGTGGGAATGGGAGGCAATAACCCAAAAGCTGAAATATTAAGGGAAAAAAGAGGGTAATATTTAGGGTTTTCCACAGCTTAAGATTTCTGCTGCAAGGCTTAATTCATTGTAAAACATACAGTTTTTATTCAGATGTATCAATGCTGATGCCACTGGGATTGCAGTATTGCAAACAGCTTGAAAGTCTTAGACTAAGACTCAAAATATTTACAATTTCCCCCCGTATTTCTCACTCATTTTTAAATCTAGAGGGTTGCACATGCCTTCAGTGAAAACTGGGTCACTTGTCATCACTGTGTACCCCAAATGGAAAATAAAGTATGAAAATTATAACATTACAAGCGCTGGCAACTGGGAGACTACTGGGAACTGCTGTAGCATCTCTGGGAATCTGAAAGAGAGCCCTGGGTATTTGTTGTGATCAAAAAGAGACAAAGTGAAACAACTCCCTAAACAGAGAAGGTGAAAAGACGAATAGAGGTGGGTGTTTTGTTTTGGTTTTGTTTTGACATTAGAGCTCAGGAGTCTCCCTGGAACAACAAACACACATTGGCAGGTGACATCAGCCACCGGTGACGGTTCAGCTCTTGCTGTGCTCAGTTCTGGGGTGGCAGCAGCAGATTTCCCTTTGAAGTGGGAAAAACTGCACAGCGCCGCAGATCAGTGTTTTCAGGTGAGATTTCATAAGGAGCTTTACAAACCCGGTAACTGCTGCTGAGCTGCTAAAAAAAGCCAGGTTGTAAAAGCAGAGACTTTCTTTTAAATGGCTTTAGTGCTACATGAGAAGCATTAGGAACTGAATTAAATGTACAGAGCTAAGACATTGGTAATCAAGGCAGCCGTGGGAGCCTTTAAAGCTGTAAAAATGGGGATGTGCTTTTCTGGGGCTTATGGAAAGGAAGCTTCTCGTGCAGTCCATGCTGTAGAAAACTCTGGTGTTAAATGCAACTTAGCCCGTCTTTTAGGTGCCTTTTACCCCATCCCCTTCCATGATTCTAAGTGTTAAAGACAGGTCACTCGCCCAGGAATTACCTCTTCAGGTCTGCAAGGATCAACCCCACTCCTAGTGTTCCAGAAAGTTTCAATTTATCCTTGTTTGTCTGAAAAAATTGCTTTTAAACTGCAGTGGTCATAGTGTGGGCCACATACAGCATGTAGGACGTAGGTGGCCAAACTGTAGTAGTGTTGAATTATTAACACCTAAACCCAGAGTTTAATCCAGGATCATTTGTATTCTTAAAACCTCGACTGGCTTTTTGATCCACAAGGGTCAGAGTAGGGCCTGCAGTGTTTTTCAGCCCTTTTGATTAATACACAGCAATAACAAAATGTCTGCCTCTCCCTGCTAGAAAAATCTTTAAAAATGCAATCAATACAAAATAACTCCAGCAGCAAAATTTTACTCATGTTGCCAATTCTATTCAGCTGGAAGATTAATCTTAAAAGAAAAGAAAAACTATATATTCTCATCTCTCCTGACAGACCTTGACAAGTCTTCTCCCCAGCTGAGCAAATCAACACAAGTATTTCAGGGCAGGAGGCAGGAGTGAGATTAGAAGTAAGAAGACTTTCTTAATCTATATTAAATGAGAAGGGTTTGATCTCATGCCCTGCTCATAGCCAGATCCTGCAATGCTGGCCAGCAGACAGCCATCAGCAACTGAACTACAATTTCCAGTGTGGGTCTCTGCAGAATAATCTCTAGATCCAAGATCTCTGCGTTGTAAAACAACTACATTACCACAAAACCTTGTAGAGACTGCAGAGACTCGACAAAGGGACCTTCTTTTCTGCTAAAGAAATCTAAATTTGCTTCCTCAAATAATAACTAGCACTCTTTAAATGTCTAAATTAGTATTATTTATTGATCAACACAATGTCCAAACCAAAAATACACTTTGTTAATCTTAAAAGTTGTTTAAAGGAATTAAATATAACCAAGAGAATTTTTACTAATTATGTCAATGAGGACAAGAATCTTAAAGCTGTAGAAAGAAAGGCTCAGAATTTCTACCACCCATCTTTGTCCTTTTCATAGAATCCTCTTCTTTGCTAAATGAATGTTGCTGTACAGAAAATATAAGATTTATCCTGACGGTGGACATGTAGCTTTGTATCACACATTCCTGAATATAGTGCAGTCTCTTTTTTAACATTCTCCTATTTAGGAGCACAATTCTCCTTTTAGCGTGGGAGCCTGGGCTTTGATCTTGAAAAAATGGAAAGCTTTCCCCATTGTATTCATCCCTCTCTAGCCCAATTTTATCCGTTTGCTGATTTTAACGCATGTTCCTTTTCCCCACCATCTATCAGTGTGAGCAACCAGGCCTGGCTGCTCTCCAGCAGATATCTCAGCACTGAGTTGGAAATGGAGTGTAGATTCTCTTACATTTCACTTTACCAGCAGGGATTTTTCCATAAATACCGATTAGAGAGGGGGTCTGGACCTATCAAGTGTTACCCAGAGCTCTCTGACCACAAAAGTTTTTTGAGGTGGGAAACCACAAAATCACCTTGTAAGTGATGTTGTTTTAATGGAGAAAAGAATAACCAGGAGGAGAATTCAGGCAAAACAGCCAGGTCACCTTCTAGGAGAGCCCCAAGCTCGTCTCTAATCCTGTGAAGGGCACGTGTTGGTTCCCAGCGCTGGAGAGCAGTTGGCAGGCAGGGGCTGGCACAGCTCGAGCTGCCAAGGGAGTGCTCATGGCAGGATGTGTGCCATGACTGTGCAGCCTCCTGCCCCCGGGGCAGACAGCCCAGGCTGTGCTCAGGCTTGGCCCTCTGCAGCTCAGGGGGCTGAGGAGTGGGAGCTGTGGCCTGGGAACATGCAGGGAAGGGATGGAGGCAGGAGGACCTGGCAGTGTCTGCCGGACTGGACAGAGGGACAGTTGTGACAGAGGGGGAGGAACGGCCCTTGAAGTGGAAGGAGGAAAATACTGATTTAAAAAGGGGAGAATGGAGGACAAAGGGTACAGCAGTGATGGGCTGTGACCCTGAGAACAGCCCAGCATTGAGCACCCCATCTTGGAAACCCTGAAAGTTTGGGTACCAATTCCCATGGGATGCTCTAGGTCTGGCCTGCCCCACAGCTCAGCAAATGCAAACAGGAATTGCTCTGCTGTTACAGTGTGTGATGTTAGCAGCTCCAGTAATGCCAAGATTTTAGAAAGTTGGCTACCAAGAGCTGGAGCTTGAATGCCACAGATTGAAAGGCAGGTTCCAGATCGGGGTATATACAGCTTTGTACAGAGAGTACATTGGGAAAAAAAACCTTCTAAGTTAGTACTTTCTTAGATATTAGCGGCTCTTCTTAATTAAAAAAAATATCTCTCTCTCTATATATATATGTATGTGTATATATATATAATTTTGCTGGGCCAACATCAGTAAAAGGAACTGATCTGCAGAAGATTTTTAGAGCTCAGAGCTCACAAGGACATCATTCTCTCCTAAGTGGAATGCTACCAATATTATAGCTTACCTGGAAAAAGTTGATGGGAGTCATGAGCAAGACACAGAAAGCAGCTGCTGGGTAAGAAGGAGAAATAAAACCAGGAGAAATAAAGATTTTGCGCCAAAGCTTTGTTCTTCCCAAAGATTCATCCCCCTTCAAGGATGAAGTAAAAATGTGTTTTGTTGTTGGCTCTTTTCCTGAAAATGGTATGAGGCAGGTTCTGTTCTTGAAGAGAAACTCGATAAGTGACATTTTCAGCATGGGGTACAGGTTCTGAGAAGGCCAGGTAAAAAGAGTGAAATGAGGTGTAAGGAATCTAAAACTGCTGTGAAAAGTAATGGTCACAGGTAGATAGACACTGTAATAAGGGGGTGAGGGAATGCGAAATATTTTATAAGCATCAGAATTTCCTATAACTGTGAATAAATGGGCTGAAGAAAGAGGAAGGAAGATTGATTTCATACCTTAGAGAGGTTGACCTTTGGAGAAAGTTTTATTAAAATCCAATATAATTTTTTCCTCGAGTTCACCTTTGCGCTGGGATCCTGCCAGTTTAATGTCAGTTAGTTGGGCAGTATCTGTTAATAGATAAAATTATGAGGTGAGGACTGTCCTAGCTGATAGCCATGGAACTTCTAAGTTAATCAGCTTCAAGTGCTTTACTACGCTCATTCCAAACAATGATTCATAAACACTTTTAAAGAGACAGAAAGCTGCTTTTTAAACTGTCAGGACTTTTATGGGGATCAAAAATAAACACTGAAGATGAAGGGCTGATCTCTTGCCCTTTCAGTTTCTGATGGATGAAGGGAGCTTGAAAGTGTTTCACTAGAATTTTATTTAAGAATTTCGTGTACTTAGTATTTTCCAGGAAGACAAGTAAATCTTTTCTTCCTGAAAAGGGAATTCCAGGAAAACCATTCAGTCTTATTCAAGAGAGATACTGAACGTGAAAAAAATAGATAATAAATGAGAAAAAAAACCTGAGTATGAAGAAATGGTTTTCATTCTGTTGGTTTAAGCTGAAAGAAGGAGCAATGGACTGTTTACCAAAACTGTCTGATAAACACAAATTCTGCTATTTTTTTTTAATTCTGATTATCACCAGCTAGAGTAAAGAAAAAAAAATCATCTGAGAATTACTGGGGTCTCTTTTTGAAATAAATGGAAACTCAACTTTATTTAGGCAAAGATCCAGCCAATACTACCTTTCCTGACTAGCCGCAATGTCCTCCAAGCCAAATCTGCACCCTTTGGCTCTCCCAAAAATGTTTTTTGTTTTCTTAGGAAGGATCAGATGAAGCCTTCACTGTTTTCTAGTTATTCAAGGAAATGATGTAGCCACACATTGAACGAGAAGGGGAGAAAAGATGCTTCCTACACTGTCAATTTACCATCAAGAAGCAATTGGGAGATGCCTCAAAGTTTTGCAATAAAACCCAGAATAAAATACAATTTTAACATCCTCAGAAGAACTCACATGGTTCTTGCCTAAGAATTTAAAGCAACCAAGAACAGTGGAGCTCAGTAAGAAGTCATCCATATTTTAAGTTTCAGGTGATAAGCAATCTCTTTTTTGAGGATCATGTGGCTGTTGACTGGGTTGCTTATGCCTTTCTGCAATACTATTCCAATCAGTAACAGTGTTTTGTTCTGAGCCCAGGACTTGGAGAGTTTAATTAGTGACTACCAGGTGACAGGCAGAATATCACCTTTAGGAAAGGCACAGCTGTTGATATTGGGTCTGAAGGCATTGATTTGAGAAGTGCTGAGTTAACCTGCCGTGCTGTCACGCTGTGACAGTGTGAGTGACGGTGACTTCAAAGTAAACGAGTTCAAATGTCTGTGTCTTGATACATACAGTCTGAAAATCCTCCTCATGAAAAGATCATGAAAACTTTCTTCACATTAAAATAAACCCCAACCAACAAGGGTGTTCCTTTTCAGCTGCACAGAAACCTAGTACTTGTGCAGACACGAAGAGTTCGTTGAGTGGAAAGATGCCAGGATATGACAGCTGAAGGTTTGACCCTGACTCTTTAAGGGTATTATCCATGGGGGGAAAAAAAAGCCAATGGAAATTTCTCTTTGAGCTTGCTGTGCTCCAGATCTGGCCTTTACTCAGCTCCTATTAAAGTCCATCGAGTCATGGAGACAGGAATAATGGAAGGGAATGAAGATTCAAGCTGTGTGTTGGCTCCTGAGACATGCAAAGTGGATTTCACACAGTTTGTGCATCCTGTTTCTAACACAGTTCATGTAAGGAGTAGTTCATGGGAGACTCAATCTGTCACTGGCATTGAAATGATCACTCGGTTTAAGTAGTAAATCGCTCATTTCCTTTCCAACTTCTGATTCCTAAAGGTATAATTACCAAAATAATATAATAAGTGTCTTAAAAGATTAAGCAAAAGGTCAGATTAGCATAACATCTCTCCTGAACTGATGTCAAAATACTGCAAAAACCTGAAGCCACACCTTGAAACCCCCCAGGACACTACCCATGGGACTTGCCAATAACACAATTTCACAGAGATTCTTCTGTTTCACAGGTCACAGCTCTTTACCCCGTGATGGACAGACTGAGCCACCCTCGTGTAGCTACATATACATGACCCACTTCATTAGAACAGAATGTTGTCTCTGGAACACACAACCCAGTAGGAGCCATTATCTCATGTGCTATTATTAATGCAAAGGCTTCAGACAGCCCCTGCACACAGCAGTGGATCTGTGTAGTCTCAAGAGTAGCCATAACTAAGATCTTCAGAAGCGGGGATAAAACAGCCATGTCACACAATTACATTGAGTTTGGCAAGGGGAGGAAGAGATTTCTTCTTGATCCCACGTGATGATTATCTTCCACGCTGGGAAATGAGCACTCCGAGTGACATACTTTTTATTGTAGCTAATGGAACTCAGATTTGTAAAGAAGGTGATTCTGCTGTGTGACCATATTATCTAAATTGCTTTGTCGCCAACGCATAAAAAACTGAATATAAAATTGCCTGAGCATAATTGAGTGCTGACTCACCCCCCGATTAGGGTAAATGGTGCAGCGTTCCAGGGCGTCTTGGAGCTTTCTATAGTCTCACAATCCTATGTGAAATCTCCTGATTGATTTTTTTCCTCCTCCAAGCAAACTTATGTTTCATGCTCCTATTTGAGGCTAGATGCTACAAATCCAGCTGCTGTCACAAGATATCTTCCCCCTGCTTCGTTTTCTTGATCAATTTTTCTGCTGAAATTCTCATCTTGCATCCTGGCTGGTGCAGTTGCCTCCCTTGTGATTATTCCAACTCCTGGCTCTCCATATTCATAGCCACTCTCCAACTCCAACTCTCTAGTTTCTAAGGCTACATAGCTGAGGATGTTTTCTCACAAAAAGCTTTTCCATAAATTCTCTCAATTTCATTTCAGTCTAATCCAAGGCTGCATACACACATGACACTGCTCAGAGCAGACTTTTGTTGAAAGTACCTGCATACATGAGCAAGAAAGTACCGAGCCAAGTATTTTAAATGGCTTTTTTTTATCTTGAAAATGGCCCTCATACCCATTTGGAGGTGATTATCCTTAAAACCAGAAGAGTTCTCAGGTTTTGAAATGTAAGTAGAAAAAGGGCAATTGTAAGAAGCAATGCCAGAGACCCGAGGTGAACTGAGCCATGGATACTGGGCAGAGAGCTCAGATTTAGCTGACTGTGGCAATAAGTCAAACCAGCACTTGTGCCTTGGGTGATCTCTGTTTCAACTCTACCTCAGGTAGTGAAAAGAAGGAGCAGAAGAAGGGCTATGACCTAAATGAATGACAGCAATTATTAACCAGCAATCCCACCTACAAGAATTTGCAGAAGACACCAGCCCTGAGCTGGAGGATCTGGGAGTGAAACCAGTCATGGAAGGGACAGAAATCAGTTTAGTTTCCAGCTGTCTGTGAGCATCTCCTTTCTGGCTGGCTGAACTATTGCATGAGCAGCTGTTGAAAATGAGGTAGGGAAGAGGCTGAAATTTGTTTCCTTTATATGTGGGACTGGTTTCATATCAGAAAATAAAGAGTAACTTCAACACACCCGTTGGGCTTAGATTCCCCAGAAGCACTTGTTGCTGCATAGCCCAACCTTGTTCCTTACCAGGAATTTTAACTTTTGTTGTCTGGTAAATGCTTTGTCCCAAAGAGGATAAATCTCATTTATCTCCAACTCCAGAGAGATAATAATGCAATTGTTCCTTCACATCAGGCGATCTGCTCCCTGGAAGTTCTCTTCTGAGTTGGATCATATTTTCTTCAAGTACTTTCTTCTGCAGAATAAAGAAAAATTTAGTTGAAATGTGTTTCCAGAGATGAACCCCTAAGTATAAAACTGATTGTAAAAAAACACCATATATACAGTAAAGAGGAGTAAATCTAAAATTCAGAGCTGATTGAAAGCTGAGTCAGAATCCAGCCAGAATTAAGGATCTGGTCTCTTCTGGTTGATCAGCACAAATGCTGTACCTGTGCAAAATAAAGGCACATTTAAAAGGAATCTCTAATGGCGAAGAATGAAACACATTCTGAGATTAAAAAAAGGCTGTCTGAATCCTTCAGAGATACATAAAAGCCTCCATGGCTTCCCCAGACAGGTTAGTGTTGGTTGTTACTCCCAGCCTGGGCTGCATTTGACAGCTCTTGCTCACTTACATTGCCAGAAATGTGTTTCCAAAGCCCAGTATTCCTACCCAGATTGCTCTTGCTAAATGTTTGACAGCAGCCTGCCCAAGTGACATCCAAATGGAGACAATTAATTGGTAATGTCCCTGATTCAGCTGAATCAGGGAAGTGCCTAGATGACAAGGAAGAATATCACTGGGAAGACTCAAGGGAGGCACCAGGGGATTTGCAGAGGAAGCGATGGATTTGATGTCTGCAGCCACTCCAACATTTAACCTCTTCATCTACAGCAGCTGGTGGGTCACTGAGCTGCCATTTACTGTTACCCTGCTGGCAGGAGTGTGGGTAGAGCACCCTTGGCTAGAAGTCCCAGCTCATTCTGCAGCAAAGATAAGTTCTCAGAGGGAAATTCTTCACGGGGATGAGGCCAGGCCGACTGTCACCATGGGTGTCTCAGGGCAGGCACACAGTCCTCCCTTTAATAAATAGAGATACAAGATGGTCAGGGAAGAGCACACTTCTTAAATGTGTTGGAAAAACGAGGCTGGAGCCTCCGTCATCCCTGACCCACAAAGCCGTGGAGGTTCCTGAAGAAGCAGCAAAGCCTGCACAATCAAACAGGAGCAACTCTGCTGGTCCTGCCCTGAGGCTTGTGCTCTAAACTATAACTAATGAGAGTAAAGGCCCTGACAAAAAAAGCTTCCACAGAATCCCTTTTCTAAGGCCTTTGATTTTACTGGAACATGCACAGCAGTAAAATTCATATAGCCAACGGGAAAGCCATGTCCTGGCCTGACCCTGCCACAGAAAACAGCAAAACAAAGGGGCAGGGATTTGGGGTCACGTTTGGGGAGGATCCATGATTCAGCATGTCTGTTTACTAAATCTCCTCTAATTTGTCACGTAGTGAGGGAGTGGGGCAAACACCTGCAGCTCCAGGCTGCTGCTTCATTGTGAAAAGGTACGAGCAGGGCAGTGACGAGCGTCTGAGGAATAAATGACTCTCAATTAGGACAGTAGGTCAGAAAGAGCAAGATGATTCATATCCAGGACATACTCCAACCCTCCACAATAACACTCAGCAATTCTGTTCAGCTTTGCTCCTTCAAAGCACCCGCAAACACCCGTCCTTTCCATGGCACTGGCAGGTAACAGGCAGCGAGGCTTGGGTGTGCACTGAGACCTGCTGATTCTTGGAATAATTGAGCTAAGCTGGGAAGAAATGCCTTCCACAGCAACAGGAAGGAATGAGACAGCTCTGGCCTGGTCACAGCATGCCACTGTTTGTCTAGAAATGAGGGGACATAAAGATTCACACCCCAAAATTAATAAATTAATAGCCTCTTTTAGGGAGCTGGCTGCGTGCAGTTTTCCCAGGAGTAAGCACCAGGTTGTGACAGATGGGGTTTAGGAGTGCTTGGCTCCTAGGTTAGCACCCTGACAATGCCTCTGCTCAGCTGTGCAAATCGTATTTTACTTGCTTGGCTGTGAGTTGCTGGGCAGTGGGATGTAATTTTCCATGCTCGCAGTTGGCACTGGGTTTTACCTTGACTTGTGTCTGACAGTGCAAGCTCTGTCAACATTCTTTCACCTCTTGGAAAATAATAATTAAGAAGCCTAGATGATAGGCATGTATTAGTACCCAAGAATTCGTGGCCGACTGCACTTTAACCCAGTTACCACAGTTTACTAATCTGCAACAAAATGTCTTTTCCAGGTTTACCTGAAGGCTGGGATATCAGAAGACCTTAGGGGTGCCAGACATACATTGGGTTCGCTTTGATCTCTCTGAAGACAAATCTTTTAAAGTTTAGATCAAGGAATCTTTTAATGAAACAAAGAAATCGTGCCACTTATATCAGTTCCAGATATAAATAAATCAGCTAGAAATAAACAGGAGCAAGGCAAAAAGGAGACAGCCACGCTCTGCAATGTCAGTCCAAAGTGACTGTCTGATGGATGATGATATGGCTGGCTGGGAAAAAAAGTCAGTTTAAAAGTCTTGCTGCCAGCCATCTGGCAGATCTTCCAAAGGATATTGCTGTACAACGGCACGGAATTGGTACCTGCTTTGCATCTCCTGCTCAAGACAGGCTATTTACTCCTTTAATGTAGTAAGGATTTTGAAATCTCTACTGTGACTCTCACCTAGGGGCTCACTGTAGCCCTCCCCACAGCCAGTTCTCTGTTCCCTCCCCCCACCAGTCTGCCATGGATGTGGAATCTTATCCCTGGATCCTTTAGGATGGCAAAGCTCTCCAAGATCGAGTCCAGTTTTAACCCAGCACTGCCCAGCCCACCACTAATCCATGCCCCCAAGTGCCACCTCTACAATACTTTGGATACCTCCAGGGATGGTGACGCCACCACTGCCCCAGGCAGCCTGTTCCAATTATTGGCAGCCCTTTAGGTGAAGAAATATTTCCTAATATTGTCACAGGATCACGGAATGACTGTGGCTTTGGCTATCTGGAGATGTCTGATCTAACCCCTGCTAATGCTGGCTTACCCTGAGCTGGGTGCACAAAGTAAAGATGATTTTTAAAATATTTTCCCCAAGTAAAGATGCTCTTAGACATTTAGGGGGTCACTGTTAACCCGAACACACCTGACTGCATTCAGGCTGCTGCAGACTGTGCCTGTTCACAGCTCGGGGTGCTGTTCCCTTGTCCTGCAGAGGAGGCAGAAGTTCACAGCACCGGGATTTGTAGCACATCCATCCTCTTGCTCCTGAAGCATCATCACTTCACGCTTGGAGCTGACGGGCAGCATTTCATACTCCTAAAAGGTATAAGGCTGGTTTTCATAACTGAGTCACGTGGACTCTGTACCCCAGAAGGCAACAGTAAATATCACCACTGGCCATTTCCTAATAAACATAAAGTGATAACAATTTAACGTCACTTCAAAAAACCCTAAAAAACATTCCATGAAAACTAAAAACCTCTTTGAAGAACAGGCTGTCTGGATGAATATTAATGATTTTTTTTTCTGTTTCTCCAGCTCCACCCATGTGGTCCATAAGCAGCTGTAATTGAGTCCACGACCCTCCTGAGTTGGGATGAAGCTCCATGGCTTGAGGCCATGGAACTGGGTGTACTGGCACAGGGATAACCCTGACTGAGGGGCAGCTGGAGATCCTATCTGGTGACCAGACACTCCTGGGTTGTAACTTAGGCCCAGTAAAAGCTATTTTCAGCCTAAATGATCTTTGATACTGAAACTAGAGTTAACCTGGATGGTGAGCGGAGGAGATCATCTGCTCTGAGAAATAAACCAAGGGAGAAGGGGGTGGGAGAAGAGTGGGAAGGTAACAAAGGAGGGGGACTCTTTAGGGAGAGGAATTAATTTGGAAACATGCACTGATGGAAAAAGGAGCACAGGAAAAACTGATGTTGCATCTCCCCATCATTCCTGCTCAGGTCCCTGTCCCCCCTCAACTGCCAGCCACATTTGTTATTTGTAATTCTCATCCTTCTGAGATAGATGGGGCTCAGCAGCAAAAGCTGTCTCAGAGCAGCTCCTCTCGCCTTTGCTACTGCCAGTTTTAGTCATTTTTAGTCAATTTGGTTTGGTTGCTAATAAAGACTTGATTCTAATTTCACCGTGGGCAGCCTTAACTTGTTAACAAGCTGCTCCAGGAGATCTTTATAGGACAGTGGAAACCAGGGAGAGGAAATAATTACAGTGTTTCCACCTATGGTAGTCTGCTTCGGGGCAGGTATAAATAGATCCAGAAGTGTTTGTTCACTTAAAAGTTCAGCCCAACTGCTTTTTCAATTGCCAGCAGCAGAATTAATGGATGGGGTTTTTCCTTAAAAAAATGAGGGCAAAGATCATCTACTAAATATCACCCTCCCTTCCTCTAGACTGCAAGTAGCTTTTAAAAAGTTACAGAATTTTTACCAAAAGCAGATGTTGGGTGTATAAAAGTACAGGCAGTTTTTCAAAGACATTCTATTTGTTTGGAAAGGGAAGGACAATTAGATCAGAAAACTCAATTCAGAACAGAGGAAACTGATGGGGGAAAGAAAGAAGAAATTCACATTTCATTCACTTGGTACATCCAAAAAGCTCTGGACTGGTGTATGCAAAGGGTAACTCCCTTTGGAGCACCACCCCAAGCTTTGAGAAAGCAGTTGCTAAAGTGTCTGAAAATGCCTTGATTCTTGTCCTCTGCTCTCTGAGGAGCAGAGGGGCCACAGCACAACGCCCAGCTGGGGTGGAACTGGAGTCCCAGCAGGTTATGGGGGGATTGATCTGTGAGCTGGGCAGTGGGACACTTGCATCCAGCTTGAGCATCCCAGAAATTACCTCCCAGACTCAAAGAAGGTTTGGAAGCCTCTCCTCAGGGTCCAGCACACCTTGGTGCAGGAGGAAGCAGAGCCCAGCATGGGTGGCCTGGACCTCTCGTGGAGCAGCACTCCCACAGCTCCATCTACCCGTGGCTGGAACCCAAAGCTCTGCCAGCATCCACTTTTCCCTGCACTGAATCGTTTAAATAAACTTCCCCAGTGTGGGCTCGCAGCAATGCAATAAACATCGTTTGTGTGGCTCCTCAGGAGCTCAGCTAATGAGCCGCCTGGAAGGGCATTTCCAGGGCTTTCCAGGCAAATGTGCTGCTCTCTGCCTCTGCCTCCTGCCCTGCAGCCTCACCTCGCTCTCCAGAACAGCCCATCAGAGCAGTGCCCTGCCCATTGCTCACCCTGCAGGTACCACATTTAACCAAACAATCGCTAAGAAACAAAAGACGTTTTAAGCGGCTCGTGGTGGCTGCTGAGCTCCAGCTGCCCTTTTTGTGTTCTGCTGTGTCTTCTCGGGTCTCCTGGGTCCCATTCAGCTGCAAAAGCCCAAAGCTACAGTGAGAGGAACAGTCTAATCTGGTAGGGAAATAAAACAATTGATGACTCATAAAAGCAAAAGGGACAGATATTTGAAAAGGAAAACGGCAGAACAGATTCAAGTGCAATTGTGAATCCTACCACAGGAGTGCCTGGAGAAGGAGCGAGTTCTGTCCCGTTCTTCCTTCCACTCATGCTCCCAGCCAGCTTCAGTGGAGCCGGGACTCAAACCTGTGGTTCCAGGTAGCCTTAGATCGGAATTAAACCACTCTTCTGCATGCCTGCGGATGTGGTGGCGTGTGGCAGCCCTGGCTGCTTTGGGCTGCACTGCAGCACCTGGAGGAGCTCACCCGTGAGTGCCGGCCCCAGGCAGTGGGGCAGAGCTGTGTGTGCAGCCACGGCAGCTGGGCTCGGCTGGAGGCTGGGGCAGCCCGAGGGAGAAGGAGCTGCTGCCAGGTTTCCCATGGGGAGCTGGCTCCAAAATCAACTCGTTTGAAGGCACCAACAGCGCAAGGCCCCGGGGAGCGCAGGGATCCGTGCGTGTCTCTGGGAGAGGAGGACGGGAGGCTGAGCCCACTCCCCTGAGCACCCACCTTCCCCGGCAGGAGCAGCAGGTGGAGGCAGGGGCTGCTCTTCAGGGGAAGAAGGACCCCCAGGCTGGCCCAGACCCCCTGTGATGGGGAGAGGGGTGGGGTATCCTCCCTGGGGCTGCTGGGACCCCCTCATATCCCAGCTGCGGGGCTTGGGGCTGTCACCTCCGTGGTCCCCCCTCTCTCCCAAGGCAGCGTAACGAGGACAGTGGAAATCCGAAGAAGACAGATTTGCTTTACTCAAGGATTCCTATTCAAAGCTCCAGCTATTGACAGATTTTTGTATTCCTGTGCTGGGCAGAAGCTGATAGTATTTATTAAGCTGATCTCAGGCACCAGAGCTGGATCCTGACTCCCGATACGCAGGCAATCATCAGAGCCTGTTGTGTTTGCATGAATGTACTAATCCTGCCTCTGCTCCCTGAATGCAAAAAGCGATGTGCGGGACCACTCAGCTCCCAGAGACTTGGAGATGGCTGCAGAGGGTGAGACAGTATTTTTAATATGGAGAACTCCAAGGCAAGCTATTTTGGTACATCAGGATCATTAACATTTTTGAATGTCTGAGAAGCTGCTAACATTTATAAGACATTACAACCAAGATTCATTCTCCCAAATGGAGAAAGAGCTCATATTTTTCACATACACTCTAGATATTGATAATTTTCTCATTTTCTGATATGACAGGGCTTGGGGATTTTTTTCCCCACCGAGACAAGATGACTGACAGACAGAGATGAGAATTTCTCATAAAGAGAAGCAATGCATTTTTACACAGCTGAGGCTGAAAGAAAGCAATAATTGTCCTAATACACAGGCACAGCCCTCCAGAGTGGCCGATGATTTATTTCAAGAGTCAGTCACTGCTGACCAGAATGCCTGGCATGTCTTCCCAAGCCAAGATGTGAACTGAGATCAGTTCAAACAAACCCTCACCCTCTGCCCACCTGCTGTGCTGCTGTTGGGTGGCCAAGGCCACTCCTGGGTGGTGATGCCAGCCTGGGATACCCTGACCATGGTGGGGCAGGCCAGCAGAGCTTCACCAACACCTGTGCCATGGAGAGACCAAATCACTGTCACAGAGGTGGCAATTGGCCACCTTTAGTTCAGTTCTAGGGTCATTCTCAGCAAATGCTGGGGTGCTTGGAGTGCCCATGGAACTTGGGGCAGGAGTTAGAGCTGCCACTGCAGACCCATCTGGACTCTGCCAAAAAAACCAACAAAAAACCCACTCCCCCTCAAAACAACAACAACAACAATAAAAAGAAAAATCAAAACAAAACAAACAAAAAACCCACCAAAAACTCCAAAACAAAGCCAGAGAAGCTGCCTCCAACTCCTGGGCCAGGACAAAGCCTCAGAGCAGCAGGGGTGCCTGTTCTCAGGGCCACCAGCACTTCTGTCCCCCTAGAGCAGCTTTGCTCCCTGCAGGGATCCTCTGGAACCATCCAGCTTTTCCCACACCTAGACACATCTGGCAGGGTTGTATCTGTTTTACTGGTGCACACAAGCCAAAATTTATACCCCTCTACCTGCTTTCCTCCCAGCCTCCTCTTCCAGCTGTTCTCCCCTCTCACTATCTGCATCTTCTGTTCTTCTCTGCCCTTCCTAATAGCTTCTGTCTATGCCAAGTCTCATCCAACTCATCTCTCATTAAACCCCAGACCTTGTGCAGAGCTTTTCTGCATTGATCTCCCAGCCAGCTTCTGTCTCTTTGACATCTTGGTTCTCTTTGTTTGTGCTTTTCTCTCTGGATCTGGGAATTCTGCTTCTGTTGGTACATGGATCCAGGCCTGGATATTTTGTGGAAGTCCATGGGATCTCTACTGCTTGGCAGGGGCAGTGGTGGGTATGACTGCTCCCTGCCATCAGCAGCGCCCAGGGTGTTGCAAAGGCATTGAGAAGCTGATGTGTATCAGGAGGAAAAGCAGGAGGAAAATTATCCTGTGCTAGATACTGGCTTGAGAGAGACATTATCCCTGGCAGATAGCAGCTCCAGAGAGACATTTTCCATGGCATCCCTGCCCAGGAATAGATCCTGACTTCATCTAAGAGAGGAGTGATTGTACAGGACCGTGCTGCTTGCTGGACGATGGCACGGCCAGAGCGAGTGGCCAGGGGTGACCACTGCCATGTCCATGGTGCTCTCCCTGCTCCTGCTCATTTCCTGGTGGCCTGTTTCGTTCTCCTGGTGCCTCAGATCAGTATCTCCATGGAAAGCTGTGGATCTGAGCAGCCCCTGCCGGCAGCAAGTGCTCCCCCTGGAGCACGAGGGGCCCCGGAACGCGTGCGCCAAGCAGACCTTTAATTTGGAAAACAAATGGTATTTACTATTTATAAACCTCGGCTTAGAGCAAGGCAAGGCCAGCAGGAAAAAATGCCACATGGGTGAGTGAAGGTGCTCAGTGAGGAGTAGGGCACCGGGGGGTTTCAGCCCCAAATTACAGGGCAGCACTGAGCAAGTGGCTTTGCCTTTTTTTGCCTCCCACTGATGTAGTCTGGAAGCATTTCAGAGGGCACTTTCTCCTGTTATGTGGTGATAAAACCCCGGGCTCAATAACTGAGATCTGCTGTCTGGCATCAGAGCAATACAAATAACAATAAAAGAAACAAAATAGTGGTGAGTCAGGCTGGTTTTGACTTGGAAAAACATCAGTTATCCTTATTACTCACCAGCTCTGCCGTCTCCTCCGGGGGACTCTGCTGGCCGCCGTTGAGGCTGCAGCTGTAGGGAAGCTGCATTTTACTCAGGTCCTCCTAAAAATGGTTCTCCCTGGGGTTTTGGAGGGTTGGTGGTTGCATGTCCACATCACCAGGACCATGAGTACCAGCAGTCTTTTTGCACAGCAAAAGCCTTTTAGCAGCTGAGCCCAGTGGAACCACAAGGCTGAAGACACGACATGACAAGGAGAGGCCACAGCCCGTGGTGGGATGGACTATCCTTGAGTCCCAGGTCTTCATCTGGGTGGAAAAAACAGAGGAGGAAGCCTGGAGCAGGGCCACCCTGTCCCCAAGGCTGGCTGGGGTCACCCACGGGCTCCTGAGCTGCAGCTCTGTTGTGCCCCACAGAGCACCATCACAACAGCCCCGATGCATCTGAAACACAGACAAGGGGCCAAGTCCAGCTGGAAGCCAATTTCTTCTATTGAGATTTGTATTTATTAATTTCCAGCCCATTCGCTTTCTTTTGGCACCATTTTTCTCTGCAAGTGAAAAATTTCCCCTGAATCACTGCGTGTTATTTCCACTTGTCAAGATAAAGGTTAATGAAATACCAGTAACTGCATCACAAATCCAGCTCCGTATCTATCCAGGATTTTATATGGCAAGTTGTGCTGCACAGTCTGTTCTTAGAAAAGGCTGTGATCGAAAAAACCAAAACTGTCAGAGGTCAAGAAATTCATGGTTAGATCAGCATAGCCTCTGCCCTTCACTCCTCACTTCTCGCCTGTAGGACAAGGAATAAAAAACCTCCTGGAACTGGCACAAACAAGTGTGGGACAAGATTTCCTCCAACACACAAGATTCTGCAGGACTGTGGTATTTAAACAGCATTTTCCTTTGCAAATGCTGCCAGCATCTGGATAATGGTTACTTGGATATTTATACACTATGTAAATAATATATAAATACACAAACCCCATAGAATTGTAGAGTATCTTGAGTTGGAAAAGACCATCAAGTCCTATAAATACATATAGAATTTAGAAGCAACGTAATGCCGCAATTGACATATAGCTGTCTTCAAAGAGATTTGCACCAGAGGCTCAAGGAGGATTTTACATACTTGCTGCAAAGAGACTTTTATACCCTGAACGTGAAACCACCAGGACTGACTGAAGGACATTCTGTGCTCAAGGACTGGGGAGCTGAGACCAATTTTACTGCTGTAAACTCCTTCAAGATCCACCGGCACAGCCTCAGCCCCCACATGGAACACTTGGAAACACAGAAGATGCCCCCGTCCAGCAGCAGTTGGGGCACGTGAGGTTTCAGGAAGGAAGGGAGGAGTTGCTTTGTTTTCTTCCCAGGGAAGGCCGGCGAGGGGATGAGTGTCGGGAGCTGCCCTTTGGGGTGAGTCAGGAGATTGGCATGGGGCGGTTTGCATTAATACCGGCTTGAACACATGCCAGAGAGGATTTCCAAAATTCACAGCCAGTTATTTCTTGTCACAGAGTTAAGATATCCTATAGCCTGTTCTTCCACTCCGAGGCATGCGATCAAAAGCCTGCAGAGATTATTCTGAGAAGGTTTGTTTGTTCTGTAAATATGTTTTTAAAATCTTGAATACAGATGACTAAGTTTGAAGAAAAAAAATATCCCAAAACTTCTAACAGAGCAAACCCTCTCACGGAGAATCTTATCCCTCCTTGGAGGTGGATTAAAAAGCATTGTTATGAAATCCCAGCGCAGATTTTATTATGGGCTAAATCAAAATGCTTTGGAGTTTTTGGAATTCAGATCTGAAGTTCAGCATTTCAGCCCATATGCTCCGTATAAAAGTAAGATAAAGAAAAGGATGTACTTTTACTTCCTTTTGATATGCAAAGATTCAGATGAAATGCTTACTTTCCAATTTGCTTTTTCAGTAGAAATTCACTAGAGATCCTATCAACATGAAATACCCTGTGAAGCCCAAGGAGCTCCTGAAATGATGGATGACATCAAGAGCCAAAAGAACATGTACAAAGCGTCTGCAGAAAGAGATCCTTAATCACGCCGTGAAGCCTGTTGATTTGTTGCCAACTACTTAACTTAAAGCTTGTGTTGTCATATATCTAACTTTAAAATTTAATGAAGCAGTTGGAGAAAGGAAATCTCTGTTAAAAAATTCAGTCCTGTCCCTTCAGCTGCAGTGTGAGAAATAACACACATCATTGGATCCTCTCAGCAAGTCCCTCGTTAAAACAGTAGCACCAGATGAGAACTAATTTCCCTAATATTGGTTGACTACAATGCAAGAAGGAAAATATTTGAGATTTTATGCATTCTTGAAGAATAGGTTAAAAAAACACCCCAAAACAGTGAAAGCTTCTCCTCAGGTTTTATGCTAGATCTCTATCATTTACAAGTATTTTACTGTTGGAATTGAATATCAATATTATTTCAATTTTTAAAAGAAAAATTTTGCCCACTAGATGGCTGTAATTGTTATGGCCACGCTTAATTTTTGGCATCAAATTCCCATCTTTAAAAAAATCTGTTCTTCCTTTTTGTTATTCTTCAGCACATGCTCTCACTCTCCAAGGCAATGTTTGAAGCGATGGGATCCTCACCTCAGAAATTTCAGCTGTTTATAGGAAATTTAGGTGTTCAAAATGGCCACTGCAATGGGCTTGTATCACATCTAAGGCACAGAAATCCACCACCATTTTGAAGGATAAAGTGGGAATTCATTTTTCATTATTGAAGGGAATACTTTGTTTTCTGCTATTCCAAGGAATGATCAAAGACTCAGAGCCCTTCGGAAAGACTTTCCAATAGCGTGGCATTTAATGCGAGCAGCTTGTGATTACTGCTGGAGCACAAAAACGTAAATCTGATGAAGGAGAGCCCAGAAGGCAGGATTGAGCATCTCCTGTGTCCTAGATTCAGCAGAGGAGCTGATGTGAAAAAGGAGCAGGATCTGCTGGAAGGAAAGCTCAAGCCATGTATCACAGAGAACACAATTTCCCTGCTGTTTGCACAGGCTCCAGTTCAGGAGCAGCAGTGGGGCTGGGTAGTGGATTTGCAAAGTGTTTGCTGGCTGTGGCTCCTTGTGGCTGCAGTTTTCCAGAAGATCCACCCAAAGGGGATGACCCCACAGGCTCAGGTGCAGAGGAACAATTTCAATTCAGCCCCCAAGCAGGGTGCTGATGGTGCAGAAATGCCTGAATATAAACCTCTGAGCAGAAGTGCCTGAATATAAACATCTACATGTCTTTGACAGCTCTTGAGTACAAGATGTGGAAAGGGAACTACCTGTCTTCTTTTTTAAGCCAAACACAAATTGTGAGCAGCAGGCAGAGACATTTGTAGGAATTCTCCACAGAGCATGAACCAGTACGGAATCACCAAGGCATCACTGCAGCCTCTTGAGCCCAGTGCGTGGTTCTGCCAGCAGCACATAAATCTGCCCTTAATGGGAATTATTTCATTTTCAATAAGGAGTTTGCCCCCCAGTTCACCACTGCACCAAAGGGGTGATCAGGGGCCACCAGGTTTCATAAAACTTAAGTGCAATTTCTTCATTAAGTGTCTCTGAAGAGGGTTTGTTCAGCTGGAGTGAGAGCAGCTCGGTCAGGGCAGTGCCTCTGCCTCACCTAAAATCACCCCCCAGCACAGCACCGAGCTCTGTGGATCATCTGGAAAAGAAGAGGGAGCACCTCTGGCAAAGGAAGTGCTGTGATAAGATTTGATTCAGAGAAATGCAGGACTGCTGTAGTGCACCGGTTTAATACCAGTCAAGTAGATAATTTCACTTATTGCTCGCTCTTCCAGAAATACCATGCCGAGGTGCTCGGAGGGCCCAGCTGCAGTCAGACCAAGCATCCCCCTGCTCTACCTGGATTTCTCCCTAATTCAGGAGAGCTGAGCGCTCTCTTTGGGCACAAGTAGGTCCATGCCGGCACGTGAGTCCCGTGTGCTGTGGGTTGGTCAGCCAGAGCCTGGGCACGGTCCCTGCCCCTCCGGATCAGCTCTGGGTGTTGTTCCCAGCCCCACCTTGACCCAGCTGCCTTATCGTTGTGGGTGTGGGGTCTGGTTTGCCTTCAGTCTTTTCCTGGCACATGCAAATCCAGCCTACCTGGATATTTAAATCAGGTTCATTGTCATGCTAGCTGAACACCTTATAAAGGGATGTTAATCAAGAAAGAATAATGAGCCTTCAAATTCCCCTATGTTGTAAGTAAGGACAAAGAGCTCAAGTAAAACATCTCTCATTCTAAATGGGTCCTTATTTCTAAGTCTTCTGCATCCACAAAACAGGATAAAGGAAACACTCTGAGACAAATGGATGAAAAAAGCTAAGTGCTCCTCAGGAAGATGGACATCCATTCCACCCTCTCTTCCTAGTCCTTTCAAAGCAATTCCTGCCATCATCCTTTGGAACAATCTGCATGTCCCCAATACTCAAGACACTTCTTTGAGATCCTCTGACTTGCCAACTTTTCTGTCTTTCTGTGTCTACAGCAAATCTTGCTGAACAGGTTGAACCAAAATGATCTTGCAAACATTCTGCAAATAGATCAATGCCATATCCTGTATCAAGTGTCCTACCTGGAGCCCACTGAATAAATGGATGTTTTTGCTATAAAATTATAAACCAGAACTTCATGTGGCATCATACCCATATAGATTTGAAATAATTTAGCTTTCAGCAAAGCATTTTCAGCATTGCAATAAGAGCAGTATAAATAGCCACAGTCTCTGAGCATTGCAAAGGACAGGGATTAAGGTCAGCAGCCACACTGCAGTGGTTTCCCTTTGAGGACTGTCTGGAGCAGGCTGTGCAAGGCACAGGGTACCCGGGGCTCCCATTCCACTCTGATGGGGTTGTGGATGCTTTGTATTCTCTGGTAATCACTCTGGAGGGATTTGAACGAGAAACAGATGTGTGGAAACCTGCAAGATACTTGCGAATAACAGAAGCTCTCTTGCAGAGAGGACAAGGCTGATTCAAGACCACGGCACCTACTCCTGCATGGAGCAAAGTTCCCCCCTTGCTCTGAGCTGTCCTGGTGGAGCTCAGCTTCCCAGCAGCTCAGCTGCTCAAAGAAAACCCCACAACACAGGGTTTGGCAGGGTAAACAACGAGTCACCCCTGAGATATCGGCGCTGGAGAGAAATAGGGGAAGAGCTGCGATGGGTGCGCCTCACTTTGTGAGACTCACCCCAAGAAGATGTTTGGGTATTGGGTATTTTTAAAGCTGACAGAGGGCAGGTTTAGATTAGGTACAAAGAGGAAATTTTTCCCTGTGAGGATCATGAGGCCCTGGCATGGATTGCCCAGAGAACTGCGGCTGCCCCATCCCTGCAAGTGTTCCAGGCCAGGCTGGATGGAGATTGGAGCAACCTGGTCTGGGGGAAGGTGTCCCTGCCCATGGCAGGGGATTGGAACTGGATGGGTGTTAAGGTCCCTCCCAGCCCAAGCCATTCTATGAGTCTCTTTGGGAGACATAAGGCCCTGAATTGCATTCACTACCCCAGAGAGCCATCTGAATTGTGCTAGAGGTGTCCAGCTCAGAGGCAGAGCTGGAGGAAGCCGTGAAGGCTGAGAACAACCCTGTTGGGTCAGGTTAGATGTGCTCCAGGTTTGGAGCAGAGCCCCCACAGCCGGGGGAGGCTCCAGCTGACATCCCTGGCGTCGGCCAGGCCTTGGGGTGGGTCACAGCCTTTCCGAGAAGGGACCCTGTCACCTTCATTAGTCTTATCTGGCAATTGCTCCAAAACAAAGCATTCTGTGAGCCCGAACAAAAACACTGGGGAGCGCTCGGCAGCGAATTCTTTTGCATGCTGCCTTTTTGTTTTGTATGATTTCCAACGTTTCTGGCAAAAACATTTCCTCTGACTGTTTTCCTTCTAGAAACAGCCTCTTCCAGACAGGGCTGCTCTGCCACTATTTAGCTGGGTAGACACGAGGCTATTTAAAACACAGAGCTGGAACATTAGCAAAACACTTGTCTCATTCCAAGACAAGCAGGGAAGGGGAGGGTGCGCATCGCCGGGTGCAACCTTGCTCGTCCCCAGGAGGTTTGTGCCTGCGTCATGCCGATTTGTGCTGAATTTAAGGCTTCTGGGGATGAAGTCTGTGACAAAATCTGACAAGATTTTTTAGAAGCTGCTAGTTCGCAGCCTTGAGTGTTTATGATTTTTGGCTGCCGGCTCTCGCACGCGTTGCGGTCAGCAGTTTAATTATTTACCAGGCTATGTACGGCACCGTTCGAGCAGCAACCATCAAATCCGACATTCTGATAATGCGAGGGTAATTGGGTTATTTTTTTTCTCTCTTCCCCTCCCACCAGCTCCAACCCACTATTCTGCTGGGACATGCAGAGTCATAGCTCTGCTGGCTTGGCTTCCCGCCACCTCGCTGCTCCTTTAAAACCCCATACCTCCCATTGAAGGAACTCAGTGTCCTGTTCGCCAGGAGGACGTCAATGTTTCTATGGAAACTCTTCCCAAAGATTCTCTCTCCGCGCTGCCGCTGCTGCGTATTGTATGACCGGCTTTGTACACTGCAATTCATTATCCAGGCTGTGACGAAAAGGGAGCAGCTTTCTGCCCAAAGGGAAAAAGCATTTAAGAAATAAAATTAAAAAAAAAAACAAAAAAACAAACCCCCCCCCCAAAAAGCCCAAAATACTAACCCCCCCCACTGCCACCTTAATATTAATAAAATAAGCCACTAAAACCAAAGGTGCTAAAGCCATTTGGCATTTGAGCTATGAATGGAATCTGCTCGCCTGTGCTCCTTGCAGTGAAAAATACCCTTTCCTGAATAATTAGCTGAGCTGAAGAAGCTTATAAATACTTCCTAAGGTCCTTTTTCCTTCCGAGTAGCGAGGAGAAAATTTTCCACCTCTCACCATTACAATCCAGATGATGGATGAGTGTCACGTAGGTAATAAATGTGCCTGAGCAGGAGCCCTGTGCATGAACTGCATGGAGAACAGGGGAGGCTCAAACCCAGGCTCAGATTTTGCATTTGAATTAACGTCTGCAAAGGGGACATGGAATTAATAGGCTGAAGGACGATTCACACTAATTTCTCATGTGCCTCCATAACAGGAAATCTCTGGGACCAGTGGAGAATGTGGTGACGGCATTTATGTCCCTTACTAGTGGTGTCCAAAGGTGGCCAGACCCCTCACCCTCTGCAGAGGAGCTCCAGGTATTATATCCTGGAGACACAAAAGGGTCTAGATTTCATTCCCAAATCTATCACAGCTTTGCTGTTATTTTGTATTCAGACATCACTGTCAACTTTGAAAATCTGAATTTCTAGCTGCTGCTCTGAAGGAGCCTGGAACCGGATTTTCTTGACTTCCACTGGATGCTGATGGGCTCCTGGCACCTCAGGCCATCAGATTGCAGGTGTCCCAAAGCAGGTACCTCAAACCCAAGGTACTCAGCTCGTGACTCTTGCAGAAAGATCCAGCAGAACTTTGAGATCTGAAGAAAAACATTACGTTCATCTACTATGCTGGGAACCAGCACTGAGTAAAAACCTGAGTAAAGATGAGGATGAGAGGAGACAAGTATTTTATTTTTAAACCTTATGAATTTCTGAGTAGTTGTGCTTTGTCGCTTTCCTAGGGAGGAAGGCAGGGTTGGGAAGATGAGAATTTCAAACTCTGCTCGCTCCCTGATACCACGCTGAAGACTTATATTACCTTTAATTGATGTTTCTGAGTGCATCCTCATTGATTTACTCCAGCCGTGCTCTTTATGCAGGGAACATTCTATTCTCAGAGCGTAATCTAGAGCCATGCAAACAATATAGATGTTTCCTGATAACATAATTTAGAAAGAGGAGATGTAATTACTGCCTGTGCTGAATGCACAGCATCTCTGTGCTTGCCAGAGCCCTGCAAACCCATGACCCCTTTTGGAATCCATACAGGGAGAAAACTCCCAAATCCTTCAATGTGGTTCTCATTTTGCCATTTCCATCTTATTAAATATGCTGGTCCTTGTGCCTTTGATTTTAACTTCCTAAGGATAGCTCATGCTGAAATTATTTAGAAGGCTCTCAGAGGCTCTTAGATGAAATTCAGGGATCATTCCTGCGGAAATGTGTCTATTTGTGGAAGAGGGAACAGCAGCAACTTGGGCATCTGCTGCAGAGAAATGGGGAGGGGACCCAGCAAGTTCTCCCTGGGGTAACTTGTTCTATTAAGAAGTGCAGCAAAGCAGGTTCTTGTTGTTAAGGACTTCCCTTAAATACTTGAGGAGGTTGGAACTCATCTGACCTGCTCCAAAACCAGCCAGCTTGGCTGTGCAAAGTCCAATTGCTGTGATTTAAAATGAGTGGTTGGCGTGCTTTTGTCTCCAAAATCATCCCATGAGCACTGTGCTTCATTGTCTTCTCTCTGATGGAAGGATATCCACAAGCAGACGCTACAATCTGAATTTTCATCTCTAGGGTCAAATCTGTCTCAGTTCAGTAGTGCCTGGAAAGCTCTGCCCTGCAGTGGGGTTTGATGTGAAATAAGAACAGGTCCCTCCACGGCACAGTCAGTCGAGATCCACAGCACAGAAAAATCACCACTCTAATTGCTCCCCGTATCAGCTGCCTCAGGAAAAAATAAAATAATAAATAAATAAAAATCAGCGACTGAACAGGCCCTGGAGACTGAGTCACTCTCCTCTCATTTAGAGAGCGGTCCCTCCTGAACACTTTTCCACATTGCAAAGCCACCACATAATGGAACAATTCAGCTCAACTGACAGCCCTGGCTAAAATAGCCCTGGAGTGAGATAGGGAAGGTGCTGTAGGTCACTGCTGAGGTGCTTGGCAGGGCTGGCAGTGGGAACTGTGCCCACACTGAGAGAATTTTTCAAATTACTTCAGCGAGACCAGAATTAGCTCGCAAGCCTGATGCAATGAGAGAGAAGCCCTTTTGTATTTTGAGTTTTGCTTGTCAAGTATTGGCTTCTCCCTGTGTCCTGCAGCAGCAGATTCCCCATTTATTATCAACAGATAATGGTCAGGTACAGGTTGGCTCTGGGACCCCCTATCAGAGGAAAAGACCCAACTCTCCAGCCTGTTTCTTTCCTGGGATCTGATGGAGCCTGAATTTAATTTGCCCTACGATCCTGGGTAAAGTCCAGCTACAGATAAAAAGCATTCACTGCTTGAAACTCTTTAAGCATGGCCCTCAATAGATCTTAAGAATCAAAAATACCCATTATAATTATTTATCATTATTGGAATTGGACATCAGGGGAGCAGGATTTGAGTTCAGAGACCATGGGGATTAAGAGAGAACAAGGAGACCACTTTCAAGGAAAATAACAGCACCCAACAACATTGGGAGCAAGCAGAAAACACAATCAAAGAGGGACCCATTGACAAAAATGAGGCTAAATATCACTGGTATTTAGCATTAATCTTTTTGTCTTTGCCTTGCCATGCATCCTCCCAAATCTCATGTCTGGTGGGACTGGACAACCCAGAGGGTTTGGTTTAAAACCAGTTCAGGGTAATTCTGCAGAATGAACACGGGTGAGACTAAACCGTAGAGCTCATGACATAACAACCTCACTCTGTTCATGATAAGGAACCAAACTGAAGTTCAATTTGTTCATAAAAATACCATTTCTAAGGCAGAAGAGCAGCCAAATCAATGACTGAGAGGAACTAGAGGCGAAGGCTGAGAAAATGAGATATAAATACATTTATTTTTAAACATTTTAATTTCAAGTCACAGGAAAACCATTCAATGTGTGTCCTGGGGTTTCTTTAAATGGGGAAAGAAGATTAAAATACTAATCTCTGCCGATTTCCCTGTGCAGCAGCAAAAATGAGCGTGGCTCCAAAGACTGACCTATGAGGAAAGATTAAGAGCAGCTAAATTTGTATAGCTTGGCTAAGCAACAACCACGGGGGACACGCTGGCAGGGTGCAAACCCAGAGAAAATGGAGTATTATTTGGAAAGACAACAGAGTTAGGGATGAAAATTAACAAAAGGTCAGGCAGAATGGTAGAGAAAAGTCCACTAAGACTCTGGCCTGTGTTTTAAGGAGTGAAAGCCACAATGCTCCAAGGATAAAAGTACAGGGATGAACCAGGCACTGGTGTGAGGATTGTTGGATGCAACCAGTGACTTTAAGCACTTCTATTCCTGAGTTTCCAAAGAAAATCACCTTTAGAAAACTGACAGCTCAGCTCGTACTATAAATCATTTCTTCTCAAGCTCAGCATCCAGCAGCCACCGATCAGTTCTTAAAATCTTGAGCAAAAAATAAACCACAAGGAACAATCCTGCGCTCCGAGGGGATGGACAAGCTAATCTAATACATCTTTGTCATCTCTGGTTTCCATGACAGTTGCATAATCAGACATTTATGTAAGTAGAGGTTTCCTCCTTAAATAGCAGCCTATGATCTCATCTGCACCTACGGTATAACCCATTTGAATGGAAATGATGTGCCAGTCATGTGTACAACTAATTTTTTAATGCTTCTCTCTTATTTTTATTTATTTATTGTGGCACATCAGCCTGCAGAGTACTGCTCACACATGACTAACTCTTCTTGTGGTCTTCTTGTGGCCCAGAAATATCCACAGTCCCCAGGTCCTAATAATGGCTGGGCTCACACTTGCTCAGCAATTCAGGGTGAAAAGTTATGGTTTGTCCACAAACCCCAGCACAGCACCTGAGCCTTCCTAGGATCACAGAAGGGTTTGGATTGGCAGGGACCTTGAAAACCATCCAGTTCCAACCCCTGCCGTGGGCAGGGACACATTCCACCGGACCAGGCAGCTCAGAGCCCCATCCAGCCTGGCCTGGAACACCAGGGATGGTGCAGGGATGGGGCACCCACATCTTCTCTGGGAAACCCATGCCAGGGCCTCATGACCCTCACAGGGACAAATTTCTTTCTGATATCTAAACTAAACCTTCCCTGTGTCAGTTTGAAGTCATTCCCCCTTTTCCTGTCCCTCCATCCCTTGTCCCCAGTCCCTCTCCAGCTCTCCTGGAGCTCCTTCAGGCCCTGCCAGGGGCTCTGAGCTCTCCCTGGAGCCTTCTCTTCTCCAGGTGAGCATCCCCAGCTCTCCCAGCCTGGCTCCAGAGCAGAGGGGCTGCAGCCCTGATCATCCCTGTGGCCTCCTTGGATCTGGGGACCCCAGGGACACAACATTTCAAGTGGGTGATTCAATACTATCCCCCTCCTCAAACTGCTGGTGAAGCTTTTTTGGATGCAGCCCAAGATGTGGTTGACTTTGGGGCTGCTGGGGCACATTTAGGGTCACGTCCAGCCTCTCATCCACCAGCACCCCAAGTTCTCTCAGCAATTCCCTCCAGCTCTGACCTGCACAGATTATGGGCTGCCCTCAGACCCCGCTTCAGATTCTGGGGAGGTTGGGGTTTCCTCACCATTCTCTTCCCCAAAGGGTCAGGGTGAGGACCGTGGAGGGAGAGCTCCAGGGGTTTGTCTTGGGCAATTTGGGATTTCTCAGAGTGGGAGGAAAGCTCCCAGGACAGCTCCACTCCTGCTGCAGAGACTACCTGGAAACTTCTCTGAGCTCATGCAGAGTATCATAAAGCAGTGCCAAAAATACAGATCTCTTCCTATATGCTGTATTAATTGAAGAAAAGCAGACCCAGTCCATGAAATCTCACTCCTACTCCCATCAAAGTTCATGTAATAAGAGTGAGAGGCAAGCAAAAGTAACTGCAGTTAAATCTGCATGAAGAAATTCCCAAAAACATCTAAAAAAAAAATCAGCTACCTGGAAGGAGTGGCTTTTATCTAAAGGCTGCAGACATCAGCAGTCTAGGGAGCTGATCCCAGTAGGCAAATAATTCTTAATATGGATGTTCTGGGGCATCAGACACTCTTCAAAACCTGTTCCCAAGCTGTGCCCAGTGAGTTGATCCTGAGATGTAAGTGGTCCTATTTAGACCATCCTCTTAGTGCTTTTTTTTTCATCATTCTGCATCAACCACTGTGCACAAAAATATCCCCTGAGCAGAGGAAAACAGGCAAGAACAGAAATCTAATCCAATCTGCCAGCCTTTGCAGCCTCAAATTTGCGGGACTCTTGCCAGCCTTTGGATGTTGTAGTGCCTCCTCTCAAAGATCCCACTATTAGAACAACACAAGTATATTATGGACTATTGTTCCCAACGTCAAACAATCAGCAAAAATATCTCCGCTTGCTCCTCAGCCTAATCTCCCTTCTCCCACTGAAGCTGATTTAGGGACAGAGAGAAATAGGGTGCACTGGGGTTTGCGAGTGATTGTCAATTGGATTTTGTGAGCTCAGCGGTATCTCAGAGCAGGCTTCAATGTTCCCTGAGCCCCTGCAGCTCCTATTAGCCTCGAAAATGGCTTCTAATTTTGGCCAGGACATTTGCCCAGGTTTTTGAAGGAGGGAAGGGGTCTTTCCCTGGTGCAAAGAGGCTCCCACCACCATGCAGCAACCCTGGGCTGGGTAATGGCTTAATTACAGCGAGAATTCCTGCCCCGTCCAGCCGGGCTCTGACGCACGTTACGTAACTGGATTGTTAATGCTTTTTATATGTTGGCGGAACTGAAATTAAAAGAGGAAATTATTCTCCTGATGCTCAACTCTAATCCCCATCTGTCTGTGTTTTTACTTTTCTGCACTTGCAAAGCTCCCTGATCAAAAGGTCTTGAATAGATTCCAGATTTCCAATTTAGTTTGCTTATGCAACCCAAAATATTATGGCAGCCTTTCCTGGGGGCGATTAAGCATATATTTTCAGTTCCTCCAATTCTCTCTGTTCCAAGAGTGCTAAAAATGGCATAAAGCTTTAGCTCATTCCATACCGTTAGCACCACAAACAACTTTTTTTTTTTTTTTTTATAGAAGACTTTTGAAGAAGATAGGAATAGCCAAGAGCTTTGCAGGGAAGGAATATATTCTGGGGGGAAAAAAAAAAAAGGGGGATTTGTTAAATGTCCGTTATGCCTTGGCAAAAACAAGCAGGGAGTCTGTACTGATAGAGCTTTGTGAGGCAAACAGAGGGGGACCAGACAGGTGAGGAGGGAGCCACATCTTCAACCAGGGCGGATCCCTGAATCCAAAAAAACTCAAGAACTCTTTGGATCCAGACTTTTGCTTTGTCCCATCCAAAGGATGAGTTTCAGCTGAAGAGCTGGGAATGGATCTGATCTTTCTTGTGGTACTTGGATCATCCTCATCTGAAAATTGACAGCAATTTTTAAAATCCATTTGCTCTTCTTTCCCAGTCCTTCCCCTGGTGCTGGAGCTGTGTGATCAGCAGCTGGTTTTATTTGTGGGAACAAGGACACCCTCAAATTGGAAAATGAAACTTTTACCCAAATCACCAGCAAATGAGCCCAAAGTGCTGCTGTGACAGTTGTGTTTCATCATCCCTTTGGTTTCCAAGTGCAGGATGGGAGGCAGCACCGCCAGGACTCACCTGGATCCCGATCACTGCGACACCGGAGCTGGCCCTGGGGACAGCATTGGGACCATTGGTGCTGGGCTCACTGTTCTTAAAGAGATTTTTGAATTTGAAACACAGAAGGAATTATTTCCAAAGTGCTGATGGGCACCTGCTCACCTGGAGCAGGCAGAGCACACAGGATGGGGTCACCCCTTCTGGCCACCGGTCCTGCGGTTGTGGCACCTACGGAACCACAGCAGCTCTGGATCAAAAATCTGAATGGCACTTTTTCCAAATTTGGATTAGGGAAGCTCTGATTTAAGGCAGTTGCTGAGTCCCAGAAAAGGCTGGCTCAGCCAAGGCTTGGAGCCTTTCTGCTTTCCAGGATAATTTGATTTGAGCATCCACGGGCTGTCAGTCTCCCAGGTTTCAGAACCACTCAGCCCAGGAACCAAGCAGGAGCTGCTGGGGGAAGCCCTGCTGATCCCAACCCGCCTGGTTTTGCTGGACTCAGCATCAGACCATCTCTGCTGACCACTCTGACAAGGTGCCAAACCCTCCCCTGAACACCTCCAGGCTGAGCTTTCCCTTTGGCCAGGTCCAGTCTCAGATACACCGACACACCTGAAGCCTCAGAGCAGAGAGGGAGTGGGAGAAACCCCATCAGAGCCAGCAGCTCCAGCAGAGGCAGCAGGCCTGGGATGTGCTCAGCAAAGTGGCTTCTGTCACATCACACCAGCCATTTATTATCTGTATTTCAGCAACACCCACAGGCTTCAGGCGGGGACCTGCACTGTGCCGGTACAGCAATATCCAAATATAGAGCAAGACAACAGCACAGCCACAGAGCTTCACTCACTCCAGAACATCACTGCCTTCCCTGCCCTGGCAAAAGTCCCTCCAGCCCCAAACTGGGGCGGAGCTGCTCTTGCTTTTACCAGAAATAGCATATTATAATTTTATTTTTTTTAAATGTTTTTAGCAGTGTGACAGATCCACCAGTTCTAGCAAGGCAGGAGGGTGATCATCTGCCAGAGCTGCTCAGGTTCCAGGTCTGAGGAATATTTCAGCATATGCTCAAACTCCCTTGTCTCTGGTTAAAGCGAAGCACGTGTTTAAACGCTTTGCTGAGCAGAGGTGGACTTAAGGACATACCTTGCTGTAGGCATGTGCTTAACTACTTTGTAAAATTAAACTGAAGATAATCAAGTGCTTTTGCTGAATCAGGCCCATGCACTCTGCAAACCCCCATCCTCTTAAGCAAGGCAGCTTTCAGCAACATTTAATTTGAGAACACGCTCAGAAAATACCATTAAAAAAATGTTAAAGAGCCAGGACCCTTTAGAGAGTGGAAATAAATAACTAAAAAGATATCTGAGGAAATCATTAAACTGCACAAACCAGCACTGGGCTTTAAAAAAAGAAACTTTGCCTTGTGCCAGTTCAGCATTTGCACATAGATGAGAGATGCTTCAGCTGCAGGGACCTGATTTGTGATGGATTTTCCCCCAGCTCGTGCCACCAACGCTGCTACCAGGTCTGGCAGGTTCAGCATCACGGGTTTGCCCTTCAACCCAGCCCTAAGGGGGGTTATTTGGAGAGCAGGGTGGGAGGAAACCCACTGGACACACACACACGGTGGGCCAGGCTGTGTGGGTGTCCCTGGGTGCGGGGGGTTCCATCCAGGAGGGGTCCAGATCAAACATTGCTGCTCTCAGCCACAAACACCCCATGGATAAACAGCCCCACATTCCCTTTCTCCCTGACCCTCGTGTCTCTGCTCTGTGCAAATCCAGCTTATCACTGTCACACCTCTGTCCCAGAGCAGCGTAACTGTGGGGTTTGGGCTCCCATCCCAGCTCGGGGTGATGCTGCTGTCCCCCACACAGGGAACCAGCCCCCCCAAAATGATCACATGGCACAGTCGTCCCCAGATGACCACGGCTCAATTGGATTTGGCTTTGGTGCCTTTGGGGTGGTTTGCCAGGAGATTTTTCCTGGAAAAAGGAGGGGTTTTGTGGAAAAGGTTTGATAAAGGGGGTTGCTCATTCTCAGATGTCTTAATACAAACCAGCAAATTTTAGGTAGAAATGGAATGGTAGGTAGAAATTTAGGTAGAAATGAAAGGGAGCTGTGCAAACCTTTACCTGGCTTTTTTTTTTTTTTTTTAATGTGCCTTTTGAATTGCAAAACACACCACAGATAAAATTGTTGAAGCTCATATAACACAGAGGTCGTGCCCTCTCTCCCCCTCCCCAGACTTTCATCAAGAAGAGATTTCCTGGTTAGACTCAGACTTGCAAATTTTAGGCCAGACTGGCAGTGTTCCAAGTCAGCTCGGGCTGATTTGGAGCTTGGGTACTTAAACTCAGTGACCCGAAACACAAGGAAACGTGGCTGTTCCTGCCTTGGTCCCAGCCTAAAGCTGCTGCCCTGGCCATGGAGCTTCAGACCAAACTCACCCTGAACGTGCACCCAGGGCATCCCAAAAACCAGCCCTGCAGCCAAACACCTTCCTGAACACACACACAGCCTTATTGTCATTTATGGTTCATGCAGCATTCTTCCATAGCTCAAAAATAAAATGTCATTTCTTTAGGAGAGCTGCATTTCCTATTAACTCTAACAGCCCAAAGAGACCTCAGGCGCTTGCAGAGCTGATCTGGGTTTTTTCCTTGGCATAAAACATCTACAACCAGGTGCTTTCCTCAAAGTTTGATTTTGAAATTTTATCAGCAGTGAAAAAGAATGACAAATAATTCCTTCCTGAGCAATTTGGTGTAAATATTTAAAGGGTTTAAAAAAAAAAATTTAAAAATCAGAGTCAGCACTGGTGTTGGCAAAGCTCACAGCGCCCTGCTGCCCCATTGCTGGAGTGGCATAATCTGTTTTGGGTAGGGTTTGTTTGCACAGGTGCTTGGGGAAATGCAAATTTCTAGGATTTGCTTCATGCCAGCATTCTTAAAATTGCCAGCAGCACCAGGTTTACAGAAGAAAAGTGAGAAGGAGCCCTGTGCTGCCACTTCCCAAAACCCTCCGGGATGGGGATCCCTCCCTGCTGGTTCTGGTTGTCTCCATGAGCAGCAGCAAATGCTGGAGTGCATTTTCACCTTTCCCAAGGCAGGAAAACCCTGTTTGGAACTCTCAGCATTGTCTCATGGAAAAGCTTTGGAGAAATGTGCTGGCTGAAGACAGCCCTGCTTATTTTGGGATAACAGAGCCATCCCTCAGTGCCCCTTTTCCTACAGCACACGGGTTAAACATCAGGTCTCTGGTAAACCCACCAGCCCTTCAGCATCCAAATAAACAATAAATGTGCTGGGTAACAACCTGCTGAGTGCATGGAGAGGTGAAATGGCCAGAAAACGGCCTTGAGAAGCTGGTGGAGTTTGGGGTTTGTCCCCCCAGCCCCAGGCTGCCAGGCACAGCAGGATCAGGGATGGAGTAGGGATGGAGCAGCTGGGCAAGGTGGGCACCTGCACCTCCTTCAGGAGCCTGAAGTCAAACTCTCAAGACTGGAGGAAGAGCAGGTGCCAGTTTTCTCCCTGTCAACAGTTCTTGAAGGCTCAAAAGCTTTGCTTTGATTTTAAAATTCTTCTTTCAGTACTGGCAATGCCCAGGGACATTTTTAAATTTAAGGAAATAAATAAATAAACTATGTATTTTAAAAGTTAGGGCAGAAATTCCCTTCCCTCATTCCCTTTCCTTTTTTAAAATTTTTTTATATTTATTTTATGCTAGTTTTTTATTTTACTTTTTATTTTCAATGGAATGCTCTAAGCACACCAAACTTTTCAGAGGCTGTTTGCTCACAGCCAGGGCTTTAGGGCAGGGCCTGTTTAAGAAACCAGAGCATTTGGATGAAGCCTGGGTTATTCACTATTTATTTGAACAAGCAGGTTTCAAAAACAGGAATTTTGCAATCCTTTGTCCCCATTTTGCCATGCAAGGAACACCAGCTGGGTCTGGGCAAACTCCAATGGGATTTTAAGCTCAGGCTCATCTTTGTGGGGCTCTGAATTTCCTTATCACTGACAAAAGCTCTGATCCTGATAGGGCTGAGCTGCAGCAGCCAGCAGGGCCGGACAGGGTTGTGCTCTGCAATGTCAAAGTCATTTTAAAATAGTGCCACTGCCTGTGCTATTTGGGATCTCAGAGGGAATCCCAGCTCATCCCAAAAATATTTCCATCCCTGGCTCGTCCTGACCCCCCTGTGAAGCCACGGGATCTGGCAGGTCCAGCGGGGTTTGTGTTGGAGCCAAAGTAGAGTGAGCTCAGCTCAGAGATACCTACCCAGAGATCGGGTATCGGGCAGGGATATTTAGGAAAATATTCTCCCTTTTTTTCCCTCTCCAGGTGGATGATGAAAGATCTAATGAATTGGAAGCTGTGACCACACTTGCTGGCTCAACCGTTCTAGTTTTAAAACAGCACCATGATATTAATAATATTTCAAAAAACAGACAAACAAAATCATTGAATCCAAACCGCTACTCAGCATAACCCTCACTTTTGGAGTTTTTCATCATTACTAAAAAACTGCAAAATAGTGATATCCCAGGTCAGCCTGTGACTGCTGGAAATACTGTGCAACTGCATTTCAGGTAATTTAAAAACACCTCCAAAAATCTGTATGTAGCATACTGAAACAAGCTCTGAAGCTTCCTACCAGCAAACTTCCTCTATTTTCCCTTTCGTCCTCAGCGCCAGCGCTGTCCCAAAACCTTGTTTTTGAGGACAAACCCAGCTGTCAACGTGCCATGGGCACCTCTGCATTTCCCAGGAGGGGTGACCTCATCACATCCCCCGGGGAGCTGCCTTGGGAATGCTGTGTAGGAAACAGAGCCCTAGAGCAGTGCAACCCCTCGGGGAAATACAGTTCTGTAAAGCAGTTTATTCCTCTCAAGAATAAGCAAAGCTGCAGCTGCCCTGGGGACTTTTCATGGATTTCAGCTCTGGATCAGCCCTGTGGATCTGGTCGGATGGAGCAGCCCTTCAGTGCTTGGGGAAAATCTGTTATTTCCCATAGGAAAAGCACGGATCCCTCTCGAAGAACCTGATCTGCTTCACACACACCTTTTCTATCACCAGAAACCATCAGAGCTGGACATGAGATATTTGTCACTGCTTACATTACAGACCCTCCCATGCAGATAAAAAAAATTCCACAATGCCCTTCCCTGCTGCAAAATAAATATGTTGCTACAAGCCTCTCCATTTGCTCCCCATGCCCACTGCCATTTGCACACAAGGGTTAGCAAGAATAGCTAAAATGGAAGAACAACAATCTCTTCCCTTCCTTTCTTCTGGAATTAATTCCCAGTGAATTGGCATTTTAAATTTCTTGATAGCAAAGCCTAAAAGAAATATGTCTTCAGTATGGCCTCGGTGCAATTGAATGGCTTTGTAAATCTATCAAAAAACCACATAAACTGTCACTTGTAATCTTCTGTGTTCACAGGAAAAAAAAAATTATATACTAAGATAAACTGAACCATTCTCTTTGAACTTCCCCTTTGTTTGAGTTAAACACTCTGGAAGCAGCCAAGTTAATCGCACTGCAAAGCCCATCAGGTTTGCAAGCTTAGATTATTTTTTTTTAATGAGCAAGTGTTCCTTGTGATAACTTGAATTATACTTTCTGAATGGTGGGAAAATACACAATTATGTCATATCCCCCCAAACTAAACACACTATTCAGGAAACACAATTAAAATTAAAAAACAAATAATTCTTTTTCTTTGCTTCTGTACTGGAGGACTTCATTTGGGGATTATAAATCCTTTTGAAATGCTCCTTTTTAATGATGTCGCTCCTATTCATGTTCCTTTTACAGCATTTTCTGAATTGTTTTCAGCGTTTGGATCTGATTACTTGACTTGAAAAATGCATTTTCCCCCTTCTAGAGTAACACTGTATCTAAAACCCTTTCTGCTCTGATGTTATGAAATAGGTGCTCTCAAGATTGCAGCTCTTGGTGCAATTAATCACCTTGTTCATTTCCAAGGATAATTGCTATTTCTAATCCAGAAAGTCACTCGTTTCCAAGTCTTGGGGGAGCTGGAGGTCTCTGCTCTCCACTTGTGCCTGCACAAAACCGACCTCACATCCCCTGAGCCGTGCAGGAGGAGACCAGACCAGCGAGCCCAACCTCTTCCAGTGCCCCTGCCTTGAGTTTGTGCCCTTCAGGCAATTTCCTGCAGAACGTTTTCCTCCATGAAAGCCTTAGGAGCAATGCAGCACAACCTGATAATTGGCAACAGGGCTCGGTTTGGGCTGTGGGAAAGAGGCGAGCATCTTCTGCAGCGCCTTTGTTCAGCTTTGAACCTCTCGGATTAAACTTTCCAGCAACATTTATTTTGATGGGGATTTTTCCTGTTGCAACAAAAAGCCATGCCAGCTTCAGGAGAAGCCAGCCCGCTCCAATTGGAGGAGGAGGGGGGGAAAAAAAAAATAGAAAGTGCAAATTGCAAAACATGGCAAGCTTTTCAGGATGGAACGAGCCCAGATGGATTCTCCCATTTGCTTTGCCAGAAGCAGGAGTGACTCAGAGCTCGTGTGTTTTGTGGTGGAGGCTCAGCACCCTGCCACTGGCCCAGGGACAAGAGAGTGAGGGCAGGTTCAAAAACCAGACCCTTCCCAATGACAGGGGACCGAAGAACAGACCCCAACCATCCAAGCTGAAGGACAAGCGTAGCGCTCACTGCTCATTGAGAACGTCTACGTTTTCCCCAGAAATTCATCTCCCTGTTTCCTTAGTAACCCCTCTTGGCAGAAGTAGATGCACCTGAGGGTAGCTCAGCGATGGGAATGTCCTCCTTCCATGTCTGCATCCCTTCCCACCCCACGCAGCATCTCCAGGAGCGCCGGAGGAGGAGCTCAGGAGAACGAGGAGCCCGCGAACCAAAAAGTCCTGGCAAAGAACAAAAATAAACCCTCACCAGGCACTTCTCGCAAACACTGCTCCCAGGGGATGGGGGGGGAAAGAAAAAAAATTGTACTCAGAGATGTACACGCAGGAGCTGCCTACGCCGCTGCGTGGGAAGGGGTTTAATGGGGAGCCGAGAAAGAGCCTGCATGTAGGAGGAGAAAAGAGCAGATGTTAGCAGTGCCTTTTTGTTTTCCTGGATGGCATGGCAGGCAGGCAAGATGGAGAGAAAAGCTCCCCTTCTGCAGAAATAGAAGCTGGAGATGGGTAAGGCTTTTTCCACTCGTCCAGGCTGGGCTCAGAGGTGGTTGCGACATCCGTGGGACGAGGAAGGAGCGGGGCTCGCTGCCAGCACCGCGCTCTGACCGTCCCAGGGCACCACGAACACTGAGAGCCTTGTTGGGAGCCACCAGGCTTGGAAATGACTCTTCCCTGCGCTTGTGGAGGCTGGAACAAGTCCCCTTCACCCTCCCCCAGGAACTCTGGAGTTGGAGACAGTCATAGGCTGCCAGGGGCATCTCCCGTCAGGAACCCGCTGTCAGATTTCTGAATATTCCAACCGTTCCAGCTCCACTACAAAAACTTCAGTGACTTTCCAAAGAATCATCTCTCTCCCCAAAATAGCCCTGTGGGATGTGAGTGCACAGAATGTGATGTGTAACACTCCAGGCAGGAGAGGGCTGGCTAATTCACCACATCAGACATGCACGTTCTGTTCCGGGGCCACGTTATTGCATTTTATATCTTGAATTTTACGCCAGGCTGTTTGATCATCTCCAATGCAAATTCCAGGTGGGTAACAATGCCCGGGGAGCCACTGAGAACACACAAACCCTGCTCCTCCTGTGAGCAGAGAGGCTCCTTCTCAGGAGAAAGGACTTGCAGGTGCAAAATTAGGCCAGAAGAGGAGAAAGCTGTGCCCATGAGTGCACAGGGCTGGAGGTGAGGAGGAACAAATGTCTAGACTGACCACAAACACCCTCTGTTATTTAGTTTGTACTGTCTCAGCTTTTAGAAGCCCTGAAGTTCACCTCTGGCACTGCATGGCGCAGAAAATACCTGCTTGGAAGATCAAATATTTCACAGAATTTGTTTTTCTGCCCCCCTGTAACTCAGGGAAGGGCTGGGGCTGCCTAGATCCTGCAGGGCCCTGTGTGCAGAGGCCCTTCCAATGGCCAGCTGACCGCCCTGGATGTGTTTTTTTATAATTTTGTTCACTGGCAGAGGCTGCACAGGCTGCTCACCCCATCGCCCCACCTGAGCAGGGCACAGAGACAGGGGCCCTTTAAACCCCGCATGAATGAGGCTCTCATAAATTCCATATTTGAGAAACTGGCTGTATCCTTCGGTCATAAAAAGAAATTAAAGCTGCATATAACATTCAGTACCCTGTAATCCCGCTGCACAGCCTTGTGCCTGCATAAATCAGCCTCTCATGAATATTGCACTGTACCTGCAACTGCCTGACCCGGGGCTTTAGAAAGGATAAATCAAAGGGAAACAAAGCGACAGTCACAGACGGGCTGCACAAACAGCACCTGCTTTCTGAGAGCCTCAAAGGTCACCAAAAGCAATCTGAGAAGTGCACAGATTTCAGGGACCCGGTTGAAGCTGTAAAAGGAGGAGAGAGCAGATATTTTCTCTCCTCTCTTGCCACAGCGGAGCAAGCCCTGGAGTGCACAGCAAATCCTCTGGCAGGAGTTTTGTGGTCACGGAGAGGGACAAGCTGTGGAACACCCTGAGCGTGGCAAGGAGCAAGGAAGAAAAGCTATTTTATAAACCTTGGAGGGGGAGGAGGACCTAAGCTTCAACAGTGAAATGCTTTTCTTACCAGAAATAACTCACAAAAACTTTGGACATCAAATTCTGTCTTGGTTAAATATAATGATCCACTCCGTGTATTTTTTTTTTAATTAAAAAACTTTAAATAAGAAAAAGTCTATCTTGTCCAGCACCAAAAACAGGGAGCAGGAATAGCTTTTATTAACAACTTCCCCAGAGACCTAGAAAACACATCCCAGTGCTCAGGGGGAGTTTTTTATTGCAGAAATCTTCGGTAATGGGCAACAAAAAATTCAGCCAAGACACCCCCCTCTGTCCCCTCCACCTTTCCCAGTTTATTTGCAGCCCAGCAGGTCACCCCTCACAGAATCTGTGCCAGGAACAGCACAGTGGCACGTAAGGGACAGTGACAAACAGTGCGAATCCACCTCCTCTGAATGGATCAGAGGCCACGGGCCAAGGTTGTCACTCTCTGGCCTTTGCAACCTTTGCCAGGTTAAGCACTCTGCCTCAGTTTCCCACTCAGAAATAGTGAAGTTTTATGTTTCAAACTCCTTGGTGTCCACCCCGCACCTTATGAGAAACCACCTGAGCTTTGACCTGGAGAATTCTACACAGGGAATTTCATACAGATTTGCCGCCTGCCACCTTCCCCCCAAATTGTGGATTTTCTCTTTCACGTCAACACCCCTCTTTCAGCTCCTCAGGGCTCCTCACACCAGCCAGAAACACAACACGCCTTGTGCTCCCCGTTCCCGTGTTTCAAAATCCTTCATCTTGAGACACTAAGCAAAGGTTTGTATTGTAGCCAACAAAGACTGTTAAAGGGTATTGAAAGCTTCTTCCACTGCCATTAATTGAGGGAAGAGAAAACAGACTCTGCTGCTGTCATAGCACATCAAAATAATTAGCCTGGCTATAAATAGCTCAGCTTACTCACTTTTTGCTTTTCCTCTTTTTTAAGGTCAAGGCTGCAGCCAAAAGGAGTAGCAGCACATCCCAGAGGAGCATCCCTCTCTTCTGCTTGGATTCAGGCAAAACAGCGAGGCAAGGAGTGCTGCTGTAATCAGTGATCCCAAGGCCACATGATTACATCATAATTAGAGAAATAATTAGTCTCGTTTAGGTGGGAAGAGGGGGGGACAGAGTGTTAGCAAGCCCACATCTATGCAAATTTACCTTAGCTTAATTAATGAGTATTTTCAAACCAATTTTAGCTAAACTGCCTTTGTTTTTGTTGGATGGTGCTTCTGTATCGACTTGGCTCATTCTTTAATCACTCCAGCATTAAGCAGAGCTTCTTTACAAGAAAAGCCAGCGGAACAAGCTGTGGCACCAAGGCATTTTCTTCCCCTTAATCAAGGGCTTTCAAACCCCGCCTTGTGGGAGCCCTGCCCTCGCATTTGCTGCAGCTGCCCATGGTTAGAGCTGATATCGTGAATATCCAGGCACTCTGAATGGCACTAGATCAAGATACTACAAAGATCAATAAAAAGAAGTTGTAGCAGCGCTGAGCCCAGTCCAGACTCTTTTACTCTGCTCCTGGATGTGTAGAATAGACATTTCCTTAGAAAGGTGTGCGTTGCTTGGCCCCAACAGCAGCCACGCCGTGTTCCTTCACCTTTCCTGCCAGATTAGCTTCGCCGTGATTTTGGAATTGTCACCGTGTTCCAGCAATTAACATCTTCAGTAGCCAACAAATCAAATCCACACTACACGAACGTATCTTATAGTTGCATTAATTAGGAGAGGTCTCTGGATTTCTGTGAGAATGCTCTATTAGAGCTGATTGTGTGAGGTTATTGAATATCCCCCTGAGGCTCATGGATGCACTCAGGTATTAAACTGCTTTTGGGTGATGTTTATTTTGTGCAATGCACAGCCTCAGTTCCACACCATGAGCTGCACGATGGTGTACTTAGATCCACCTCCTGCCACTGCATGAGACCTAAAATATCCCTTTCCTTCCTTCCTAACTTCCCAACTCTTTGCAACATCATCGATCACAGAAGCCTCCCTCCCTGCGCTCGCTCAGGGCTGTGCAAGTGGGGACTGCAGTCTCTCTCCGCTCTTCAAAGCAAAAGAAGATTTTCTGCAATCTCTGAATTTTCACGGGAGCCAGTGGGAGTTAAACATCCAGCTTGAAAAATGTATTTGCACTCAGGCAGGTCTGGCAGGTCTTCAAGTGGATCCTGACCTCCTCGCAGATATTTTTTCCTGCCTCATCTCACACGCAGCCATATTTTCCAGGTACACTTATCCACCTGTCACACACGGTGATGTGGAACCTGAAGAAAGCAAAGCAGGTGATTACCTTTCCCCAGTGAAGCACAGTGGAAAGGTCAGATTTAATATGAAGCTGAGGGGCAATGAAATGGTGCAGAAAATGCCCAGAAATAGAGCGTGGCCACGCTGGGAGGGGAGCGGGGCTGCTCGTCCCCGCGGAGAATCCAGCAGCACAGACACACCATTCACCTCCCCACAGCCCCTTCATTGCTCCTGCTCTTAGATTTGGGTCTTGGCTCCACCTCCATGGCAGATACATCTTTGGGAAGATGTGAATCAGGCAGGTTTTCCCTCTGCATGGCCTTCAGCTCCCTGCGGTGCCACTGACACCCAGCACCCACCCTGAGTCTCCCAAAAAAACTGGGTTGTTCCAGGCTTTTATGATGGAAAAGATATTTTTCCTCAATCCCACCCTTCCAATGGCTGGGGAGCTGCCACACGTTGTGTACACAGTCCTGCAGTCACTGATTTTAATCTTGGGAGCGTCTTTGAGCATTGCTGGGCTCCTGCAAATCAGCACCTAAATGGAAATAAACACACAATGCTGCAGCTCCCTGCAGTCAGAGGAATTCCGTGCAGCCCCTCCCCTAAATGCAATCGGGTATTTCACAACCTTTGTATCTAAATTAAGTTTTTCCAAGCACATTTTTTTAGTCTGAGTCCTGCCTAAAACCCAGAGCAAATTCCAAGGAGAAATTCTGACATAAAATTCCACAGTAAATTCCAAGGAGAAATTCTGACCCCTCACTAGGGCTCGAGCCCCTGATCCAAAGCACTTGGGCTGAAGATCCAAGATCAGCTGCAGAAAACAGAAGCTCCTTTTAAAATAGTTCCACAGTTGAAAACAAGCTCCTGCTTTTGCTCTCCCACGTAATTTTTGAGCTCAGGATTCCAAGTGCCTTTCTGCACTCAGGTCCAGGCAGACACGTTTGGATGCACGAATGCCTTGGAGGTCATGGGTAAGACCTCAAACCTGGAAGTGGTTGCTCTCAAAGCTGAGAAAGGAAAGTTCCTGAAGCTCTCCACGATAAGTTGATAAGAAATAATGGAGAATTGTTTTGTTTAAACACAAGGAACAATTCAGCCATAGCATGACTCGTGATAGAGACATTGTGAAAGTTATCAGATGAAAGTCTGCATGCTAAATCTTTTTAATATTGAAGAGAAATGTAACAATTTACTGTCCATGATGAAGCCTGGGCTTCCTGGAAGGGTACCCACCCTGCCCTGCTGCTGCTCCGTGCTCCCCGTGTCTGTCTCTGCCTTTCAAATGAGTGCCATGAATCACAGTCTAATAGCAATGTTTTAAAGAACTGCTTCTTTCCTGGGAAGCCAGATCAATCCCACTTAAAAGTGAACTCTGTGAGTGTGCCAAATATTTAGAGACTAAATCTCAAACCCAGGAGTGATCTACAGATCCTGGGTGTGATACAGATACCAGCACTCCCAGCATCTCCTGCGGGCCCACGGTGTGATCTCATGGGGGCAATTAAGAAAAAATATATATAGAATCAAAAATATATTCCGAAAACCCCACCAACAGCTAATTCTGGCCAGCTGAAAAATCAGTATATGACCTAAACTCATCACCTAGACCTTTCCTATTGGAAGTTTGCTTTCTCCCAGGGCCCCTTCGAGCCACCCCCTCCATCTGAAATGCAGCACGGCCGCCTGAAGAGCTGGTTTCAAACCTCTTTAAGACCCATATGAAGAGTCTATGCCCTGCAGCAAGTTTGGCAGTCAGCACTTTAAAAAATAAACTCAGCTCCAGAACGATGATTTGCATAGTGCATGGTGCCTAAAATTAGCCTGCCTCGACTCCATCGCGGGAGGAAGTCTGAGTTGCCACTGCAGTTTCAGGTTTCTTGGCTTTCAGAGAAATTCGCAGCATCCGAGGAACACAGACGTGGCTTCTGTGCAGCCCTGCTCCTCTTGGCTGGCTCTGCTCGCCCGAGCTGCATCTCAAAGCTGTCCCACAGCACCAGCAAAAGCCTCCTTCTCCCTCTCATGGGAACCAGAATGTGCTGAAACCCGTGAAAGCCTTATTTTCAGTATGAGAACGTTTGGGAGGGGAATTAGCGAGGAGAGAATGTGCTGCAGGTCACAAATGGTCTGTCCTGGGTGTAGGAAGGGTAAAACCTCCTGGAGAGTTGATGACCACACAAAACAGAGGCTGCTGAAAGCAGAGGGGTGCTGGGAGGAGCTCTGCAGGACACACACACCGTGAAAGCTGGGTTGGGACTGGTGGTTTAACCTTCAGTGGCTGCTGGATGAAGGTGAGAGCCCCAGCTTGGTTCTCAGCCACAGCAGCGTTGCCTGAGAGCTCGTGTTCCTCTGCCATGATTTAATGGTGTGGTCTGCCTGCCCAGAGAGCTCACACGCTCCCTCGGTCTCATTTAATTCTGCAGATGAACAGATGTCCATAGGAGGTCATGCTAGTCCACCATGGATGTCCCTGTCGAATTTAAATTATTCAAAAAGTCAGTCATCAGCTAAGTGCTAAGCTGTTGGGGCTTTTTTTGTGGCTTTATTTTTTTTTTTTTAAATTTCAGCTCGAGATGTGGCTACAGCTTCTCTTCCCAAGATGCATAAATAATTCATGCAGTTGTGAAGTGGGATCACTCAGGACCTGTGTGCAGAGTGCTGCTGGCTCAGATCCTCCTCTCACCTCCTGCACAAACCCAGCTCAGCTCCCGCCCTTCACCCACCCTCCACCAGGGTCAGGCCATGAGCCCTCCGGCCACATTTCTCAGGGTTTTGGTTCCTCTATCCCCATGAGGTCCCAGACACCTTTGAATTCAAGATCACAGCTACCAGAGGCCTGGAGCTTCATGTTTACATTAAATTTGTGAAAACTAAACTTGCTGCAGCGGCAATCCAGTTGAGTACTGGTTTTTATATTTTATATGAACGCAAGCCAGCAACTAATTTCATTTTCTGCTGTGCTGTAGAATTGAAAGGTAATGATTCACCCTTAAAAACACATTTGAAATGATTTAGTTGCTAGTCTGACTACAGACTATATATCTTATGGAGGGGGCCCAGAGTAAGAACTCGGTGATGTGCAGAGCCCTGGCTGGATGCAATTAGGAGCAGAGCAGCCCCATGACATGAAATCCAAGGATACATTGAACTTCTGACCTATAGGAGAAATCTGATCATCACCACCCAGTTTCTTCTTCATTTCAGCTCAGTTTGGGAAAACAAAAGTCTTCATTCAGCATTCAATTTTCTCCACCCTTCACCAATGGAATTTTTATATGAGCTGAATTAAATATGCCAGACTTTGAAAGCAGAAGTCCTAAGTGGCTCAGAGGAATCCACGGTGTCTTTCTGTTTCTTTAGCTATTGTCATTAAGCCTCGTTCTCTTCTGATGAGGGCCCACAGGAAAATGAGGTGCTGCTGTGTCCAGCTTCACTGTGGCTTACGCAGAATAAAATACCAGATTATTTTTTTGTCTGAACTGGAGGCAGTCATTGGGTTTTGCCTACTTTAGCCACATTCTCTGCTCTGAAGTTACTAAGCACTAACCCTGAAGTTCTTTTCCAGGATTCCCAACACCCAAGGCAGAGTCTGAGCCAGGCACAGACTCCCCCGAGTCCAATGCCCACGCAGAGGTGGTGATTTGGGGTGGAAGCACCCCATAACCTGCAGGGTGTCACCGCCATGGGACCAACACCTCTGCAGCGTGGTGGGGACATAATCAGGCCTTAAAAGACCTGTCCCCATGGGTGGATGGAGGCCAGCTCAGCAGCCCTGCTTATCTGAGCCCCTGCTCAGCTCCAGGCACGTTGCTCTGTGCTCATCCACGGCCGAGCCAGACGTGTGTGAGGGGACGAGGGCTCTCCCCACCCCTGCTCCGATAAGCTAAAAACAGACTGAAGGGCTAAGTCAACTGCACTCGAGCATGTGATAAAATTCTTTGCTAAACTGGGGCCTAAGTCAGTGTGCTCTTGGGGTGGAACTCAGATAGCTGCTCTTGGAGGAGGAAGAACAGGCGCGAGAACGGAGCCAAAGGTTCTCCTGGGGTGACGGGCTGGGGTGAGTGGCTAGAGCCCGAGAAAATGGGGAAATGGCCTGATCCAAGAGGAGGAAGGATTGTGGGGCTGGCTTTGTGGCCATGGCTTGGGAGGAGGAATTTCCTCGTGGGAACGTTGCCAGGAGGGTGAAGAAATCACTGGTTTTTCCAAGCTGAAGCTGCTAAAGAAGGAGGGGTGAGAACAAAGGTTCTGTGCTGTGGGCAGCGCCACTGAGACATGGAGGGGTGGGTTGGGTTGTGGGGTCCAAAACAGCACCCTGAGAGCTCTGAAAGGGTAAAGTTTAGAGCTCATCTCTCATAAATACCTGTGGTCACCACTCAGGAGGTCTATGGCAATGGCTTGTGCAGTCGGGGTAAAAATAACCCAGGTCTGAGACACCAGCCCCAGATTTCATCCAGAGTTCTGGAGACCAAGTGTCAGCTGAGTCCCTGGAGCTCCTCACCACACCGAGCTGCTGCTGCTGCTGGACTGCCTGTTCTCTGTTTGTGCCTCCTCTGGGCCTTTTGGGCCCCCTCACCCTTCCTTGTTCTGAAACATGCTGGAACTTCTCCATCGTGAAATAGGGGAGGGCTGCTGTCCTTCTGAAAGGAGTTGTGGGAAAGGCGTGGAAGGACTAGAAAGAAATGGTTCAGGCTTTTGTCCCTTTTGGAAAATAAGTAAATTGCAATCTGGATAGAGGGGACCTTAACTTCCCAGGAAAACCCTTCAATACATCAGGAACTACACTCTGAAAATGGTAGAGCTGTGTTTGCAAGAGCCCAGCTCCCCCACTCACAAAGACACTTCAGCTAGAGCCAAAAAAATCTGTGAAAGGCAGAACCAACCAACCTCCCAAAAATGCATTCCCCCCTAAGGGGGCTTTTGGGCTCCGTGCTGGCTGACAAGAGGCTCAGAGCTGTGCAGAAAAGCTGTTTCTGGAGATATTCCTACTACACAGAGGGAAAGAAGATTTCATGCCTGAAGGATCTCCTTGATTACATCTCCATTTCGTAGGCGCCATCTACAACTGGTTAGAGCCTAAAAATGGCAATTTCTTCTGCTCAGAAGAGACAGCAGCCTCTTTTCTCTCCTTATACCAGAAAAAAAAAATTGTTTTGAACTGACTCTTCTAGACAAATAACACTAAAAAGTAAGCGTAGTGCTCATGATGAATCTCGTGTAGGGATTTGCAGTCACTTTTCACGCCATAGATCACAAATTAATTAAGAAAATCTTGTCTCCTGGAAACTAGTCTATTCACAGTTGCACCAAATCACTGTAGCATTAACTTGCATGGAAAAATAACATTAGGGATATTTTTATTTTTAGTTGTCTTAATGAAATATAGCAGATGGAAATAAAGAGGAGAAGCCCATCCTATGTGACTAGCCATCTGTCTGGGGATCAGCAACAAGTGTTTCACGGATCACAGCTAGAAAATTAGTGGGTAATTAACGTCAGTCTTCAAGCTACCTTTCAATTCTTCACACTCATTATTCTGCTCTGCAGAGTGGTTTTCAAATGCCACTCAGAGCTTACCCGGCCATGAGAGACGCGCTCCTAGCACCACCCTTGGCTTCAGAGCTGAAACCTGCGGCTGAGCACCAGCGGATCCCTGCTGATGCCTAAAGCAGGGCTTTCTAAAACAGAAGGCCAGACAAAGTCAGGAGAATAAAAAGCAGATTAATTTATTAAAGGCCTTTAGGTACATTCAGGGCAGACAGAGCCCACTCGAGAGGCTGCACCCAAAATGGACCCCGAGTCACGAGTTCTTCCCATTTGATCAGTTCTGTCCATTCCCACATCGAGCCTCAATCCTCCAGTCACACCTTCAGGTGATGATGTCACCCACCCCAAGCCTGCTCCCAAAATTCACTGTAGGTTTCATATTTTGGGGCTGTGAGGCAGCGAAGAGTCCTTGGATTTTCCAGCTGAAAGCCATGTTTTGTCTGAAATGCTGGGAACAGAGGTTTTTAGCACTTTATATGGAGCCTAGAGCTACACACCAAGGCTACAGATACACCAAAAAATAGAAGCTAAAAATCCTTAAGACATCACTGCCAGCCCTTTCTCCCTCCTCTCACACAGAGCTCTCACTGATTATGGAGAATCCACTCTCCCAAGGACTATTCCAGTCAATCCAAATTTGCTTTAAAGATGTTCCTGTCCCACCCTCAGTCCTCCAGCACAGCAAGCACTGGGATTTGCACTGGGCATGCCATGGAAACCAGGTTACCAATTAGAGCACTGAGTGAAGAGCTATTATCCAAAACCAGTTCCTTGTGTTGGGTTTATTCCTGGTGCATGGCTTTTCCCGGTCCGTTGAGTAGCCGCTCTGGAATCTCGCTGTCCAAACCCACTCTGATGACTTCCACTGCTCTGCTGGAGGAAGCCTGCCTTGTTTAATGACATCCTAAACAGACACACAATCCTGAGCACTGCTAAAGGTCAGGCAGCCCGAGCTTTTGGAGACGAGATGCTTGCTCAGTGTTGTCATCGTTGTAGCCTCGCGGTGCCCACACATGCTGCATTACGGCTCCGGGCCGTTCTCCCCTTCCTTTTTGGGAAAATCGATGCCTTCTCACAAGAAAGGGGTTGTATTTCACCCTTACAGGGTGGTGTTTGTTCTTCTCTGGTAGCAGGGTATTGTTATCAGGCTGTTTTCACTTTGTTTATTACCTCCATTCCTCCAGCTGCTACAATTCACTTGATACTGGTTTGGTTATTTTTATGCTTTGATTTAAGAACAGCGTGCTCCAAGGCTGCACTTAAAGAAATGCCCAAGGAGTGGAGCCAAGGGAGTCATCAGCTTATTTACTGGGCTGAGCTGAGCCCTACACGATGCCTTAGGAAATAACCTCTCTTCCTGGAAATCCATGGATAACTGTTAAACTCTACTGTATGGCATAAACATAATTAATCTTCACAAAACCCTGGGCTCGCAACATCTGAACATGACATAGCAGGTGGAAATTGTGTTATTCTTCATACAGGAAAAGTGGCCCCTGACAGAGCTTAAATCTAGGGAATCCTCTTTGCAGACCTGCTCAGGTTTTGCCTGTGTCTTTTACTTTTATGGCCCTATTTCCCTCCCTTCTGAATGAGTAAGCAATCACAGTTTGCTGACAAATGCCAAATATTTGCAAACATGTTTCAATCTGCCCTTTCCAAGCTTGAAGGTAGATTTACAAGTCATGGAAATGTTCCCTCCACTCTGCGTCCTTGCCTTCACCGTCTCCTCCTTCCAGCCCTCCTCAGGACAGCTGAGAGCATTGGTGGTGGCTGTGCTGGTGGTGAAGCCACTGCCACCGGTCCTTCCTGGGATTTTACTCACCGAGGGAATCGGGGCAGGGCTGGGATTGGGGTGTCAGCCACAGGGATGCCATCCATCAGCCCCTCCCTTCCCACTTTACTCTGAAAAATGAGGGAAGCCTTACTTTTCCTTACCCACTGATCCCACCCCGCTCATCTGCTGAGGTGTAAATTATCGGGGCAGATGCAGGGCTGGGTGTGTCCTGCCTTTCCAGGTGAGCCGACCCCGAGCTGTGTCCCGTGGGATGGTGGGGCTCACCCTCGTGTGCTCCTGGTGGGTGGGACACGTGTCTGAGCGGGTTTGCTTTGACACAGCTGATCTGCCTCAAAAACGGGGCTTGTGCATCTTCCCCCCTCCATGAAGACACCGTGACGATGATCCAATTAATGCACCAAGGGCTGCTAGAGAACTGCCAAGGGAGAGCTCTGCAGACGTAAAATTCCATTTGCTTTTCAATGAAAAAAAAAGGATAAGAGATGATCTTGAAAACAAACACAGACGCAGTGTCATGTGCCTTTTGTGCATCCTTTGCCATGGCCCAGTTTCTCTTTCGGTGGCCCAGGCACATCTGGGCATGCACATCTGGAGGGGAGATGGAACATCTTCTGCTTTTTTACTGCCTGGAAGCTGAGCAGGCACAAGAGGGAGTGTGCAGCGGTGCTGCTGCCCAGAGAAGGGTGATCCCCACTTTGCTGCACCCTTGGCTGCACTCTGAGAACATGTACAGCCAGAAGATTGACTTCCCCGGAATTTTATACCCAAATTTAGGTAGTAAAGACAGCAGGGTGGCTCCAGATGTCTCCTTCATTTCTTCTTCTAAAGTTTCAAGCAGCCAGAAGGCTGCACAGAGACCAAGAGGAGGGGAATTTCTTGATGAGCTTTACCTAAGCCAAATTCCCCCACAGTGAACCCAAAAGTCATTTTGGAAGAGCTCTTGGCTCTTTGCTGTGGTTTCTGTCTCAACCCCAGGAACAAGGCTGAGCCTTTTGCAAGGCAGGCAGCTCCCTCCTGCCAAGAGGGCTCCAACAACGAGGCCAAGCTCAGACCTGGCCACAAACCTTGGCCACACCAGGACAAAAGCCTGAATCTGCTGGTTTGAAGCTGTCTGGGGGTTTGGGTGCACACTTGGGGCCCTGTGCTCTGCACATCCCCAGTTTGCCACCCAAGGACTACGAGAATCCTTTGCCAGGTCTCACTCTACCTTCTTTTTGCCACTATTCCAGCCTGTTGTCAGTACTTGTAGCAGCAGTCAGAGGACACAGAGCTCATTTCAAAATCCCCCTCTGCTCTCGTGGCTGAATTAACCTCACAGCTCTCCAGGAATTGGGAACCAAACCTGCTGTCTCCTGACACACGGCACCACCATCCTCCCTTTCCACGCTGCCATCCCACACAGGGAAACCCAAGCCTTTTCAGGATGGATTTAACCTGCAGCTCTGTCTCCCTGTAGGGATAGCACTGGGATTCTTCAAACAACTCCACAGGGAATTGGTTGCTCAATTCCAGTTGTGTTTCAGGGGATTTGGTGAATAACTCACAGCCTCTTTTAAGGCTCTCTCAGAGAAGGGCAATGGAGGTGAATTTGCAGGTTGTCCACGGAGGCAGAATGCAGAGGTTCATTCAGCAGCAGTTGAATGTTATCTATCTCATTCATTGTCTCATTCCAGTTACTCATTTCCCCTGGAAACCCAAATAGTTGGACACAGGAGTTGGCCCGACAAGGTTCTTCCTTCAACTGTCGCTCTCTGTTTAGGAATAATACCTAGAAATGTCTTTTCCTGCAGAGTCTTAAGCCTCCAGCCAGGGCAAACAACTGCTTATTACAGGAGCTGGGATCCAAAGTTTACCACCATTCATGGGGAGCTGGATCCAAGGTTTTGGTTTGGCTGGTGATAAGAAAGGCGAGCAAAGCTGAGTAAACCCAGATCCGAACCACTCCCAGTGTCCGTGGCCAGGGCCTGGGCAGCTTCCAGCTTATCTCCACAGAAGCCCACAGCCCGAGCTGCAAAATCAGCTCTGGAGCACCAGAAGGGTTGGAGTCAAAATCCATTCTGTTACTCACACTAAATAAATACACGAAGCAAGACCTGCTGTGCTGCAGAAAGCTGCACCTGAGCGGTGACTTTGGAATTGCTGAGCTGCTCCCTTGGGATTCGCACCCTGGCTTTGTCCAGGGGCTGCTCCGGGGGAGGCAGCCAGCACCATCCCGGGCTCCTTGGAAAGCTGCGGGTGTTTCCCAGGCTGTCACGCAGCCCGGAGCGCTCCGGTCCCCGCTGGAGGTGACAAACAGCACAGCTGGGACAGCCGGGGGGGATGCTGCCGGCTCGGACCGTGCCATTTGATCCCAGGAATCCCAGGCGAGCAAGCCCCGGCAGGATCGCTCTGCGGGCTGGGCAAAGGGCAGGGAGGCGCAGGGATGCTGCTGGAGGTGCCCCGGCGCCTCGGCTGGATGCTCCCGCAGTGACAGCGCAGCTGACCCCGCTCCCACCCCACATCCTCCCCCCGATCCCTCGTCTCGCTGCTCAACACAAACACAAACTGCCCTTTGCAGCTGAAGGAAAAGGGCAACCACATTTCTTGTCTCTGTCGACCCCACCCTGACCGCTCTGGTGTCGGGAACTCAAATCCACGGGATTTTCGGAAGCCTGAGGGGCGACTGCTTCCCTGCCCCGACCTTTCAATGTTAACGTTTGAGGGCTGTTTTCACTGCGGCAACGGTAAGAACCTATAGAAGAAAAAAATAAAAGCCAACCCCCAGATTTTCAGTCACAAATGGAAGGAGGCAGATATAGAAAAGTGACTGCAAGCCCTCGCACAGATAAAATTACAGAGCAGAAAACTCCGTCCTACTCCTCAGCACCGAAAGTCTCTTCTCCAGCAAAAGGCACCTCCTGAGCTGGGGTGTTTCCCAAACGAAAGCAAGTTTCTGAGCCGAGTTTTTGGATGCCATTCCAATGGGCACACGCTTGAATGCTCTCCCAAAGCTCTGCCTCCCGAAGTAGCCCTCAGCTAAATACCTGGCAGCTGCTGGAGCTGACAGCACTGGGGATCCTCATGGAACAGATCCTTCCTAACCCCCTGGAAAATGAGAATACAAGCAAGCCAGTTCCTGCTGATGTTGGTTTTACCAAAATATCACCTTCAGTTGCCAAACTTGCTGCCCTCTTTCTTAGGACCAGGATGATCATTAGGCTCATTGGGCTGGAGGATCAGGAAGCCCAGGCTCTTATCCTGCTTCCTCAGTATTTGGGGATTTACTCCATGGTCTGCCTTAGCCATACACTAAATAAAAATGTGGCACATGAAAAAGGGAATATCCTTATCCAAATGCCCTGTGCCCAAGGAGGCAGCAGGAACCCCCTGGGGCTGTTTGGGGTTTGGTTGCTGTTTCTCTGCAGTTGTGGGGTGCAGTGGGTGCCCTTGCTCACCCTCCCCATCCTGGGTGCCAGGCTCATCCAGCAGTGCCTGCTGCCTCTCAGGACATGTGCATTTTGATCTTACAGCTCAAAAATAGCCAACCTGCTTTATTTTCACATCTGCTTCAGCAGCGCGGGGTCAGGTGGGCTTTGGGTCTGTCTCAAGGGCTGGAGACCAGCCCGAGTCTGAAAAGTTTTAGGGAAAAAAATCTTATGGGGTGAGAGGAGGAAGGAACAAGCCAGGGGAAACTTGCTGCTGCTTCCAACCATAGCTCAGGTGAGGCCCATCATGAACATAACCCTGTTCTCCTAATTTTTTTTCCAGCTCATGAGCCCAAATTGAAGCTGTGTTCCCAGTCCAGAGGGGCAATGTGGAGTCAGTGCTCTCTGCAGGACAGCTCCAGGTTGTCTGAACCTGTTTGAGCCTGGTATTCTTACAGAGATTGCATGTTCAGGGTCACAGGGACGTTGTTACTGTCAGTGCCCAGAGGGCCTGGTGAACCTCCTCATGCTACTGAACAACACAGAAAGACCTTGCTACTGCCACCCAAATGAATGGGAGGAGGCACAGTGTATTATTAAATAATACTTAGCAGTTGAATGGGTTAATTGTCCCGTTAATTAATTGCCCTGTTCATGTAAGGCAAATTAAAAAAGGAAAAGTGGAGAAAAAGGAGCTTTCTAAAAGCTGGAATTTGGGGCCCATCCCTTTGCTGAGCAGCTGGGCCTCCCACACTGTCTGGTTTGTGGATCTCACGCAGGGACTCCGTGTGCTCCATGCACAGCAGATCCGTGTGTGTGTGAGCGCTGCACACCAGCAGCCCACGAGCTCAGATAACCAGCAGAAATACCCTGCTATTACATTTGATCAGGAGAATCCCATGCTCCTGCCTGATGTTCATCCCAGCAGGAAAACACAGCCATGCTCTGGCTGCTGCTAAAATCTGAGTGCATAAAGGCCCATAAAGACCCAGTTGTGAGCACCTCACACCAAAGCCCTGGGCTTGGGCTCAGCCCTGCCCTCAGCAGAGACCAGCAGCAGGGGAAATACAGCAAAAAAACAGCACTAAATAAACCCAATCTCAGCACCACGGCTGATACAAAAAGCCCTGAAAACCTGCGACAGTAAAAAAGAGAAAAAACACACGGCAACAACAAATTGCAGATGCTGACGTGAAGGGGGCTTGTTTGGAAGAAGCTGCCTAAAATTCCCTCTCCTGAAGGCTGTCACATGTCCCGTCCTAGCAGGATTGTGGCTTGCACACACAAGCACACGTCAGCTTGTATTCGTAGCCCTGAGATGTTCCTGTCGGTCGTGCACTCCACAAATGCCAGCGAGCTCCGGGATGCTGCTCCCCCCTGCCCCTGCCCACCCCTGTTGTTCCTCATCCTGTTCCACCCATCGCCATCCCCTCCCCAGCCTCACCTCAGCAGATCCTGCGGGAGGAGAAATAGAATTAAGTTCAGAAGACTCACTTTGAGGTGCTCTGCTGTCTTGCACCACCCTGGATGGGTTTCCCACCCCTCAATCAGCAGACGGGGGTGGCAGCACTGATGGAGGGGTCTGGCAGCCCCTGTGTCACTAAAACTGGGAAAAACAAAAGCTCTCCAACAGCACTGTGGCACATCCTGGCCAGAAAATAAAGTAATGCCCTCTCTAACATTAAAAGTGTTGGAGAGTTTTTGTTTTTGCTGGAGTTTCGGTGACACCTGCCTCACTGCAGAGCAGACAGAATTCACCATGGCACAGGGAAGGATGAGGAACACATCCCACAAAGGCTCCTGCAGTTCTGTGGATTTGGAGAGGACTCAGCTCCTGGTGCTCCTCACCTGCTCACATCCTGCTTGGCTGTGCTCAGGATTAAGCTGTGACTTCCCTGTTTTGCTTCAGGGCTGCAGGCTTGGTTTATTATGGCCAAACGAGTGTGGTTACGTGTTCCTTCCCCAAATCCAGGCTGTGAGTCGGCGCTGCCACTTCTGGGCGCTGTCTGGGGGACGTGGTTGTGGCAGTGCCCCCTGTGCTGGGGCAGTGTGAGCACAGGGGCTGCACTCACTAAATCAGGATTCACTGAGTGCCTACAGCACAGGCATCCACCAGGACCCTGGCAATGGCTGTTACACGGGAAATGCCCCATTATTCCATAAAATAGCAGCACAGGACACCCCAGCCTGTCAGTCAGGGCCAGACTCACAGCCCAGCAGCTTACACCAAGCAGCAGGGCTGGTTTAATTCTCCCCAAAAAACCTCTTTGCTCCTCTGCTGAAAGCTTCAATCCCCCTGATGGCCTTCAGGTGAGCTCCTGGCCTGCAGAGAGGGCAGGGATGGTGCACAGGGGCTGGGGCAATGCTGATGAAGCCGCTCTGATGGGAGGAAGGCTGCTCCAGGAGGGGTTCCCTATGGATGCCATGCTGTGTGCCCGCTCTCCAGGGAGCTGGGCACGGCTATTTCTGTCCCCTGTCAGCAGCCAGGAGCCCTGGTGGATTCCTCTCCCAGCCCTGCTGCTCTCCCAGGGCCAGGTGTCCTCCCTGTGTCCCATCCAGCTCGCTGGGCCCCTGCCAGAGCCCTGGTGCCAAGGGAGGGGTGGCACAACACCCAAATGTGTCCCTGAATGGAGCTGAGAGGGACAGGGGAGGGCAGGGAGCAGCAGGGTGACAACCCAGAGTGGATGGTCCCTCTGAGCTGGCAGGACCACGCTGGTGTGGGATGTGCAGATGTGATGTGC
>VZTX01004625.1:301082-416661 GCA_013400915.1 Pardalotus punctatus | reverse complement strand
TCGCGGCGCGGCCCTGCCCGGCCCTGGCCCCGGCCCGGCCGGCCGCAGGGCCCTGCCGCTGCCCTCCGGCTTTTACACCGTGCCCGGCCCAGCAGTGCCGGGCCCCGGCCTCGCCGCTGCCCTCCGGCTTTCACACCGTGCCCAGCCCTGCCCGGAGCCGCCCGGGCTCTGGTGTAGTCGCCGCATGGTTCAACAGCCACTTCCCCGGCTCCCCTCCCCAGCCCAGCGAGAGCAGCGACTCACGGCTGTTTGGCTCTCAGATCTGAGCTGCTAAACAGGAAAACGCTGGAAAAGTGATGTGAAATGGTGTTTAAATGGGTTTGCAGCGACTCAAGAGTTGCTGCTGAGAACAATTGCAGAAATATCGGGACGGGTATCGATCTGCCTGCCCGGCCTTGCAGCAGTGCCAGTTTGCCTTTTACTGAGCGCAAAAGTAAATGTTGATTGAGATTGCTGCATGTAACCAAACAAGGGCGAGAGTATTTTTTGGCTTTGACATTCTTGGGCTATTTAAAGACAGTTTCTCTGTGGCTTGAGTTACAGCCCAGCAGGAAGGCTCGTGCCTACATTTCTTCTTTGAATGTCCAAATCATAGCAGTGCAATACAGGAATAAAGTGGCAAAATATAAGATACATAATTTATGCTAATGCAAATACTCTGTTTACAAATTTAAGTAGCACGACGTGTTAGGCTTCTGCTTAAGGTCTTCCTTCTAGATGTTTTGAAATTATTCCAAATGAGAATTGTAAGAATTAAAATTGCCTTTCACACATAAAAGAAAATGTGTAAGGTGCTAGACAAAAACCTTACTGCTGCATGCATAGGGAAACTGGTCTAGTTCCCACAACTGAGTGCCTCCAGGGAATACCACTGGAATATTAGAGCTGATGGTTTACAAAGAGCATTCTGCAGTTCGTGGGTCAGAACAGATTTTGAGCCTGAATTTTCCTCCTTTAGCAAGAAAAGATACTAAATTTTGTTGCAACATGGACAAATTAAAAATAAAAAATACAGTAAAATTAAAATTAAAAATACAGTAAGATATGAGCTAGTGAAATGTACAATTCATATAAAGTTTGTATTTCTGTGTAGTAAGCAGTGCAGTATTTGTGTGTAGCAAATAGTTTTCTAAACATCACATTTTGTATAAAGAAAGGACAATCTCTAATTGTATTTCTTAGAGCACATTCACATACTAAAGTTTTTGCCCAGTTTTCTCAAAATCTGGGCCAGGAATTTCAAACTTGTCAGTTCTGGTGAAGGAGAGTTGGTGAAGTAGTGCCAAACACCCGCTTGTGAGTTTTCGTCTTGAAAAGGAAAGTACCCAGAATCGCTGGCCGCTTCTAAAATACAAGCCCGTAGCTGTCCAGTTTTTATAACAAAGCTTTTGACTTGATGTCAACTTTTTCTTGGACTGATTTGTTGAACGTCAGTTGGGAAGGAGGGGGAAGATTCTGCTTTCAGCTGGCTCTGCTGCAGCTAAGAGGATTTGTAGCTGCTTCGCTAAGCGGAGCCGAGCCGGGAGGCCGTGTGTGTTTCACCAGCACTCACAGTGCCACTGTCACATCTGAGCTCTCTGTCACTGCATCCTCGTCTCGGCTTTGCTCGCACGATGAGCAGCTCATTGCCTCAGTGGAGGCCAGAGAAGGAAATGCCTGTCTTTGATCCTGTGACCTGCAGCAGGGTCACATCCCACACTCAGGATTGCAGTGTTTGACCCCGGGGTGTTGGAAACATCGAAAGGGGAAGCTCTGAACTCCACTCAGAAAAGTGAAATCCAATGTTACATCATGAGTTTTTGTAACTCCCTTTATATAAGGAGCAGATAACAGAAATAGTCAAAGTCACAATGATATGCTGCAGCCCATATCCTGATCGTTGCTTCCAACTTTAGTCTGTGTGCAATGAGGGGAGTCAGAGCTTGAATCACCTTAGAAATCACATTGGAGGAGATGATTCAACAGCTGGATTACATGAAAACTGAATATAACAGAGATAGTAGTGAACACTTACCTATTGACCCTAAGAAAATGCATGAAACTTAAGGCCGTTAAAATTCTTACTAATATTGAATAATTTGTTTCACTGCATTTGTATTGTTATTTGGGAACTTTTTAATAAAAGACCTTCAATACTGCTTACACTCAACCTTCTCTAGGCATGGAATTGCTTTGATTTTTCTCCTCATAAATATAGGGGATCAAAGAGGGCACTTGATTTCAGTGTGCTATAATGTAACTCAGAGCAAACTCTCAGCCAGTGCATGTAAAGCCACTTGTCTTCTTTGTTTCCCTCTATAAAAGATGAACTATAGTACATTTAGAAACTAATATGGAGCTTTTGCTATGGTTTTTCATTGTACACTTTTACACTGGCATATTTTTTTCTGGTTGCAAAACAGTTATTTCTGTGATATAAGTAGTACAAAAATCAGAGGAAAAGCCTCAATGGCTTTATCATAATTTTATGCAGTCTCTAGAGTTTGATTTTTCTATCAGTTAGAGAAAACTGCTTAGGCTATTTTTTAAACTGTTTTGAAAAGGTTGATAAACAATGTTTTACTAAAACATAATGATTCTATGTAATAATAAAATAATGTCTCTTGTATTATTATAGAGCAGTTTTCTTTTTGTTCTAACCTTAAAAAATTCTTGGTGTCTTGTAAAATAAATCTAGAGATAGTTTTGTCACTCATTTGAAAAGGATCCTGAATTAGTCTAATGGGAATTGCAGCTTAGCAAGATCTTTTTACACTTGTATAAATCCTCAGGCTTAGTAGTAAAATCTCATTTCAGTATTGAAAGCTTGGTGGGGATGTTGTGTTGCCATGGAATCAAGCAAGTGGGAAAAATTTTGGAATGCCCCGAAGGAACAGACTTTCAGAGCTGCATGTGCTCCCAAAAGCTCAAATACCGCTGGGTTTCGCTTCCAGAGAAGGGAGATTCTATCCTGCTTCCATTGAAGCCAATGGGAGGCTTGCCACTGATCTCAGTAGGAGCATGCCTGAGTTTTGCAATCCATCTTTTTAAAGTCCTTAAACCAAAGTGTTTACTGTGCCAATGAGTCCAGGGAGGTGATTTGCATATGATGGCAAATGAGCAGAACCCTGGCTTTCTGTGAATAAGCTGCTGACCACACTTGTGCACAGCAGCCTGCGGAAAAGAAAGAGCTGGCAGGACTCTTTTTTCCTAAAATAATGATTAGTCCTTCCTATGTTTAAATTCCTCATGAAGCTTCCAGTGGAGTTCAACAAAGTACCTGTTTGCTAGACAATGCTGTGGGGAGGAGGAGGGAGAAGGGACAAGGGGACTTCTTTTTACATCCCCTCTACCCTGGGTCTGTTCTCCGAGCTCATTTCCAGTGATTCCCATGATGTCACTTTTAGTAATGGAGACATGTTTACAAAAGAGTACACAGCATCCTCTTTAGAAAGAAACTTTCAACTTGGGGAGTGTTACAAAAGTTAGGAAACCAAAAACTGTGTGAGGAGGGAGCAAAGATCCAGACAAAGATTCTTTGTTTGCAGTGACCGAACTTGACCTCACATGACTATGAACAATAATGAATATGCAGTTTGGCAGTGGCAGAACTCAGTGTCAGCAGAATTGCCTTTGGTGTACAATATATTAAGAGCATCTGAGAGTGGCGAGTGGCCACGAAACAGGCTGATAATATTGTACATAGAAATGCTTTGGGTATACTTTGTATCTCCTTTCAAGACAAATGATTTTTTTATCTTCCATTTCATCCCCCTTATCTTGAGAACAAATACAAAATCCATTAGGAGTACAGTAACTCTCTCCTATGTTATATAGCATATCATGTTTCTGTAATTTTGAAAAGATAAGGGCATTTCAGCCCAAGCATTCTTAGCTTTTGCCTTGAACTTGTTACTCACATTAGTACAAGAAAGGCTTTTGTTCTAACAGAAGGAACCAGTGTAACTAACTGGTTTAAACCCAATATAACTAACTTCTCCACTTCCAAACTTAACACTACTTTTCTATTAAGAAATTACACACATGCAGTTTGTACAAATCAAAAAATCCTAACTATCCAAAGGAATTTGCCAGCATTTTTAATTTAGCAATATGGTATGGCAGAATTTGGAACAAGATTCTCCCATACTCATGCCTTGAGCAATTATCTGCCATAACAATGTAAGCTTCCCTGTGCCTGCTGTGAGCTAGGGGGACGTGTTGTAAGGGTGGTTAGTTCAGTTCTCCACTTTTGTTTCTTGAGGGTATTTGCAAAGCTGACATTCAATCCAAGAGCTGATTTTTTTCTGAAAAACAACGGATGAAGAAACTAATTTACTGCATATAGGCCCTAAATACTGTTGGATACTCAAAGGTATTATCCATTTTTAAATCATTAAAAATTGGTATGTATGGGGGACTCTGGTGTGTAAAGGATATATTGCATTTGCAGGTATTTCAAGTTTCACTAATAACTTTATTGTCAAGCCAAATAAACTTCTACTTGTCAGCTTCTCTGCAGAAATCAAAGACTTTCTTCTCATCTCGTTCCCTCTCCAGGAATCCAGAACTGCTTTCTACCCTTCCAAAAAAGAAACCAAGGAATATAATAGAAAGTGGAGAAATCAGAGAGCTAAGGGCAGTATGGGCAATTTTGAAAAAATGGCATGTCATAGAAAAATCACAAAATCATGATCTTATCAAATTTGTTATGACTCATCCTTGAGTCACAGAACTGCAAATTGTTCTAGAATAACAAAACCCCTAATTATTATGAGGTTCTAGGCAAGTGTTAAATCAGTATCTCAAAAGGAGGCACTTTTCACTGCTCAGGTTTGCTCTATTGTGCAGCTGTTGGCTTTAGAAAGACTTGTCACATCTTGTAAAGTACTGTAGATATTGGAAGTCCGGATCACAGACAGCTCTTTCAACAACAGTGCACAAGAAGCTTTGCAACTGAGTGTGGCCCAGGTGTTGAATCATATGATATCCCACCCCTCCCCTCATTTTCAGGTATTTGGGACCATAATCAAGGTGCTGGCTGGGACACTGGAAGAGTCTTAATGCCTTTGGTGTGAAAGACACGAGATCTTTGGTTGGGAAATCTTCCCAGAATTTTGGAGACTTCTTTTGAAACACCTTGGGAGAGTTAGGAAAGTGTCTGGGTGTCTGTTCTGCTCTGATGCAATGGTCCTGATGCAGACTGCCATATATTCCAATGAAGGCTTTACACTCCCAATATCTTCTATTCCCCTCTGTGATTATCTCTTATATAGATGAACAGAGAGACATCTCCAAAGGGCAACACTCCCTGCTCCCCAATTTATCCAAGCAAACAAAATGGATTTACTGATTCTTGGCTTTGCAAAAAGCACAAAGGAACTAGAAATCCCCATAGATATCTAGATACATTTCTTTTTTGTAAGTCAGTCTCACTAAAAAATAAAACTTCTCCAGGCTTTAGTTTACCATAGATATCTATAATTAACTTCATGTAACTGAAATTTTGTCTATAAACACAATCAACAATAAGTAAACTATAAATTTTATCTCAGCATGACAAAATTAACTGAGAACCCTGACAAAAAGCAGTTTTTTGCTTTTGGCCTTCTGTCTGAACTAATCTGACTACACCAGTTGTTACATTCCAATTCTGACATTCAAATCACATTGAGCAATTTTCCCACAGTGTGTTTCCCAAACAAAGGCATTTTTTCCCACTCCCACTTACGTGCCTCTTGCATCTGAGAACTGCAGAAAAATGTCCTTGTTTCAAGTCCTAAGATCCAGCCAACCATTGTATTGCAGTGCCAGGTTTCAAAAACTATGGGTGATCATTTGACCAAAATGATTCCAATTGACCCAGCAAAAGCATACTTTTTCAGTTACTAAATTACAGATATTCAACTCATAACATGATAAAGTCTTACATAAGGTTTTTTTCACAGTTTGAAGCATAACCTAATACTTTCCCAAACACCTTATACCTTCATGAGAGCAGAACTCTTTTTATTTGTATACCCTAAACTCTTAAATTGCCTAGTTATTCCAGGACATTCACCTGAAATGGCAGAGGCCTTGAAAAGGATATAATCTCTTTCTAGGGGATTATGTTTTTGCAGGTCCTGTCTTTCCCCTTTATAAAAGAACAGGACATATTACTACCTTGGTATTTCACATATGACCAGCCATTGCTTCAGGAAAATTACATGGGTCACAGCATGACAGGCTGGATTCATAAAACTTCTCATGGGCTAAGTCACCCCACAGCTCTTACAGATTTAGGATAATGAAGGGTCATACCTGCCTTGTTTATTCTTACTACACTTTCCCCTTTCATTATTTCCACAGGATGAGTAAAGCCATAGTGGTTTCTGGAAGGTTCTTGTTTATTTTTTTACCTACAAAGAGAGACTAAATATTCCCTGAAGCAAAGTACCCCAGGTTGTAGGACAGGGATGTTTTGAGCCAGGCCTTTGAGGAAGAGAAATGATTGGTGACTTTGATTAGAACCTCATCAACTTAACCTGAGGTACAAGAGAATATTATATCAGATTTTGGCTTTAAAAGCCCTGTCTTTCAGAGACATAAAGTTGCAAAGAAAAAACATTTCATCCAGCGTAAAAAACCTGAGCAAATTTGATCACCTACTTATCAGCATAATTTACTGAAAGCATCGCAGTAGTTCAGGTAAACTAGAATTGGTGTTAACAGGTGATAGAACTCAAGCTGAAAGATGAAGAGCCTCTTGAAGGAAAACAAGAGGAAAAACACTAGCAAACTGCAGAAAACCGCCTCTGCATTTTCTGACTGAACTTTTTAATTGTTAATGTTATGGATTGACTATTCTGGTGTGATTTTTATCATAGAATCTTAAAGAAGGAACCTTAAAGATAATCTAGTCCCAAACCTCCCTGCCATGGGCAGGGACACCTCCCAGTAGACCAAATTGCTTAAGGCCTTATCCATCCTGGCCTTGAACACTTCTAGGATTGAGGCATACACAGCCTCCTTTAGCAAGCTGTTCCAGTATCTCACCACCCTCACAGTAAAGAATTTTTTCCTAATATCTAGCCAAAGTTTCCCTTCTTTCAGTTTGTAAATATTATTTTACTATTATTATTGGTTTATTACTACTACTACTACTACTACAAGTGTTAAATTACAAATATTATACTTGCATCATGAAATATAAAAAGTAATGAGCACACCAGTGCACTTTGAATGTGCATTCAGAAATCTGCTTTAGTGGTCAGAATATACTGGGCATGCATCTGTCTCAGGCTCTTCCTTGCAAAAAGTTTTTTTCTTGTTTTGTACCTGTGCTACTGCAGTGTCTCTGAGATTAAACTGAGCTTACACAACCAAGCTCAGTTGTGTTTCCCCACCAGCTTTTTTCATGAGAGAACTTCCTGTGCATTTTCACCTGTGACATTCCTCAGATACATTTTTGTGGATAGTTAGTATTTTGTATTTCTTACACGACATGTTTAAAATGTGCTAAGTTAATGCATAAAAAACACCGGCCAGATCAGAAACTGGAGAACGTTCCTGTGCACTTAAGAAGCAATTTCTGGAACCATCTTCCAAGAGAATTATGTTGCAAATATCAGCCCCAAGTCCAACCTACATCATGGCATCATCTGACATTTTTGGCCATTCCTCATTCGGTTTCAGCTCCTCTGGTAGATCATTAGTATGTATGGACTGGGAGGTACCATCTGTAATCCTACCCAGTATGATGAAACATGGAGCAAAATTTCATAGCTTGTTTACCCAAGCAATACCTGTTACTAAAAATAACTTAGTTACTATATTTTAACTAATACTTCAAGGACTGGTGTAGATATCTTATCTGCTTCTGATCAGACCTCAAAATGAGAGCCAGTATATTTTGAATTTATTTTCTAATGTAGGCAATTGTTAAACCTCATAAAATCTGGGTCAGGCAGATGTGGAGAAAAAGTCATCTGTATCTGTACTTAGAATATTTGGAAGCAGAAAAATGCAAAATCAAAGTCTGTGTGCCATTTTGCAGCTTTGTGACCAGTAGCATGATCTGCTCTCTCTTTGCTTCTCTGCTTTTTCTGTTCTTCTGGGAGCTCTATGTAAGATGTTTGCTGATGATAGGTATATGTGAAATCCTGGTAGGGAGTTAATATTCAGAATTTAAAGAGGCTCTATACAAAGCAAGGTGTGCATTTTCAGAGGACCACACAAGAATATATATTCTGGTGGAGCCCTTCAGTGAAGAAATGCTTTAAATGTAACTTGTGGTGTTTGCTATGGGAATTCAAATGAATCATGTAGAAAGGTGTTTAATGCTAGTGAAGGAAAGGAGGTAATGTTACAGCTAAAACATTTCAAATTCCAACTGTGTCTACGATCCTTCTGATTTAGACTTAAAAATTTGTTTCATTTTTGCTTAACTGAGATTTCTCATCTCCATTCTCTTCACTTTCTTCCATTTCAGGCTAAACTCTGTTCTTAGTGCAACATCCAAGAGATCTTTAGACTCTTTTTCCTCAGTACAGATCCTGATTTAGCCTAATTAAAATTAAATACAAGAAAAAGGGCTAAAACAGTAAAGTTAGTATAAAATAAATTTTAAAATCCCTCTTGTGAATGTTGACTATGTCTTCTGATGTCTTCTCTATCTACATGTTGTATTTTAGCTCATATAGCCTGAGATCCTTGGGGTAAAATCGTAGCATGGCAAAAGGCAGTGGCCAATCTCCTACTCTGACCAGGAAAGCTGCATCACAGTGTATGGTACAAATATCACAAAATCGCTTTCTGAGCCCTACTTGAGCTTATACTCTACACTTCTGTATTAACCAAGCATTTGACTTATGCAGGGAGGACTTAATGAATGTAAAATCTATTCAACCGAGAGTAACCTTTGAAACCACGCTTACACTATCAGTTGTGATTTGTGCAGGACACCTCATGGAGCTGCAATCTATGCATCCTTACGTAACAGGCATTAAGAAGCAGTTACACAACTTAATGCAAACACCACTGGTAGATGAAAATCCATGGCACAGGCAGGATCTTGAGTAATCATCAAAGCAGTGCCAGAAAGCAAATTCTACCTGCAGAAAACATTTTTTCATGTTAAACCCATTTCCTGGGATGCTCTGTAGTTCTGTCGCTGGTAGCCTTAATAGTCTGCCACAAAGTGGATTTTCATTGTGAAGTTTTTATCCTTCAAAACCTCTTAATACAAACTTTGACCAATGCTACCAGAAAATGTGTGTGCAATTCCACTCATATCTTTACTGACTGCAATAACAAACTTTTGGTCTAAAACAAACAGATCATTAGCAAACAGGTACTTTTGTGCACTGAGGTTACTTGGGTCTCTCCTGTCATCCTGTTTTACACTCACTGTTCAGACACTTAGGGTTTCATGTCTGAGTAGGTCTTCCTGATGCCAGGGGACTTCAGCTTTCTCAGATTTAGTACAGGTGAAGATCATACTCCATTTTAAAGTGCACAGAGTTTATTAGTGTCCTTTAATTAAACTGTTAATTCAGGCAGTACTTTTCTCTCAGGGGTTACCTTAGGTTACAGGGTGTGCCTAAATTCAGGCAGTTATGGCTATCCATAGAACATCTGTTCTAAATTGAAGAAATGATACTTTACTGTCTTTGTACTACCTTCAGAATATTTTCTGAAGTTGATGTAATTTCTTGATAAATATGTTTCATTTTTAATGAAAGGAGCATTCCAAGACCCACTTTAGATAATTCATAGTGCAGAAGTTGAAGTGCTATACAAAGCATTATGTGGGACAGACTCTGTTCCCTTTTACATCAGTAGAGATTGGGATGTCTCCAAATTTCCACTGCTATAACAAAGTAGAATTTTTTTTTCCTCAGCCAAGATGCACACGGATTGCAAGACATATCTGTGTGGTCAGAAATTCTGTTTGAAAGATGCGTAGTTTATCACAGTTTAACTACATGACATCTTTAGAAAACACTCAAATATTTAAAACGTCATCAGGCCCGAAATGAGACACAGGTGGTTTTTTTCATCTATGGCATTTCTTGCTTCCTTGACTGATGTGTTCATAGTGGATGAAGAGGTGATGTTTTGGAATCAAATACATTCAAACAGCAATGAAATAGTAATACTGGATAACTAAGGCAGATGGAGTTGGGCTGCGTTAAGGGAGACAGGAATGCTGAAAGAAGTCTGGGGGTTACCTTTTTCACAGCCTGATAGGAATCCACCCATCTAACTTTGCTTTTAACCCACCAGTCTGTTTCCCCTGTTGAGTATCCTGATTTAGTCCTCCATCTCTCCAAACACAGTCACTTGGAAATACTGAAATAAATATATACTGAAAAGACAGTATAGTAATAGGAAAAAAGACAGTAAAATAGACACTGAAAAGCCTACACAACAAAGCCCAAAGACCAGGTTTAAGAATCACCTGAAGACCTGACCCTTCCTGGTTCACCTTTTCCATTTTTTTGCTACCTCTCTCGACAGAAAGAAGACACACCTTTCCTTTGGGTTTTTTTTGGTTAAAACTTGCTGTGGCAAAGTATATCCCTGATCAGGGGGGTGTGCAATGAGCTGGAGAGGGGAAATGATCCACCTGAAAAAGAAGTCCTCATCAAAACCATGACACTGGTCCAACCGTAGAGGCAGCGGAAGGGTGTGAGGAATAACTGAGGGAGGGGCAGGAGCTGTGCAGAGTAGCAGAGCCATTAGAAGAAGTGTCTGTGGAGCTGTGCTCAGTCACATCCTACTGCTTGTGAGGAATAGCATTGTTTCCTGTTATTGAAGGAGAGCGTAAACATGGGGGAGGGAGAGCCCCAGAATGAAAACAGACTTCATGGAGAATGAGGTCAAATTGCAGCCTTAAAAAGTACATCCTTTACATGATTATTCAGGTTAGGGCTTAATTTTGTTTTTCTGGGAGTAAAAAAAGGAAAATAACTTAAATACCAATAATACACCTTTTCTCTCATTTAAATTCCCAGTTAAAAAAAAAATAATCCAGTTTGTTTGCATGACAAGATTTAAATTAACCAGAATATATTTGTATTAATTCCCTAATTAAAACTACATTGCATTTGTCAGAGCCCTTTAGGCCACAATAATGTCAATGGGATTAATCACCAAAGCATTCTTTTCTTGATCAAGGTGTTTTCCTCAAGTATTGCTGCAAGTTACATCCAATTCAGCCGTGCTTGAGAACACTGTAATTGTGTTGGACAGGAACATCATTCTTTCCTTAATGAAACAGATTTCCAAAGTGGTTTCTACCACCTACAGTTTGGAAAGCAGTGTACTGCTATATAGGATAGCTTCTTTTGTTGCCTACTGTTGGCAAACTGCCATTTTATTTCTATATGCTCAGTTAACACCTCTATATACAAACTAAAGGATCTACAAGTACAGAAAATATTTGGGAAATGTGATGAAGCATTTAATATCATCTTCTGACCTTCATATCTTAATTTTTTAAATGTTTCTTTGTACTGGTCATTGCAGAACTGTCTGTCATCTACAACATCCTAATTGTATTGCTTTAACTAACAGGTACATACAAACATCATTCCACAGACTTATTTTTAATCAGGTATTTCTCATACTCAATTAAAAAATAGCAATAAAGGAACACATGAAAAGATAACTGTAAAAGAGGCAGTGATTCTGAAAGAAATTAAGCTGCTCTGGTTCACATATTGCCCCATTCTAAGACACCTGAGAAATATTTATTTTCCAGCCTGCAAGTATCCTGAGCACTGTATGGACACCTCTAATTGTATTTTTTTTTAATGCAAAAATTACAGCAAAATAACCAGTATATTACCATGGCCTGCCAATCCTGCCACATATGTGGTCACAAGCAAGGACATAAATAAAATCTACCTGGATAAAGAATGATTCATATGTCGAGAGGAGGTACCCAGGAGAGCTGCCAGAGATGATCTCTGTCCCCTGCTATTTTATCTGTCCTGCTGAGGCATTTACATGGCTCCCATTACTGTGACAGCAGAGTATATAAGGACATACATCTGTTCTTACAACACTCAAATGGGGTGGACAGATTCCATGGGTTATCCCAGGTCAGAAGTTTGAAGATCATTGCACAAGGTTCACATGCGCTCGATGAGTAGAAGGTGTTTATTGACCATTCCTATATAAATCATCCCCTAACCTCATTCCCAAAGCGTCCAAGTGTTTCTCAAGCATTCATGCTAAAAGAGTCAAGAAGTCCCATCTTGGAGGTTTTATTGGGCATGAACCAATGGCTGAAATGACTTTTAGCAACTTCTTTCAGTGTGCAACAACTTCTCCTTAGCTATGGTTGTCAAGAGAAATATATTTCATAACAAGGCTTCTAAATGTGTATTCTAGTCAATAATTTTATTCATAGAGTGCTGAGTAAGACTATATTTCCCCCATTGTCCATGTGATCATAAAATTGAGTCAATTTCTATTAGATGAAGATGTTGTTAAGCTGCTCATGCCTTTAGGTTTTCACAGTTTGACTATCAGCTCATGCTTTAAGGAAGCGTTATACCTGAAACTGATCTGGAAGCAAAACATCCCTGTTTATACACATGAAGAAGTCATCCCCAAAATATAAATGTATGAATATGATCTTGTTAATTTACTGAAGCCAGCAGTGACATTTCTGCATGGGACACAGGCAAGTTACGATCTACTCTGATATAAGTTGAGTTTGATGACTGGATGTCACCTGGTAGCTCCTCCTGTAGAGGTACCCATTGCTGGTGGGATGAGTAACACATTAGTCCATAAATCCTGTACATGTGCTTTGCCACACGTGGAGGAATAATGCACTTTATGCAATTGTTGTGATTCCCATATGACGCCATACAGTCAGAAATTATTAATATTTTTATAATTATCTTTATCTGTAAAATAGCAAAATACTTACCACCTTGGTAGGATGTTGGGAAGGATAATTAACTGTTATTTGGAGATGCTCTTAGACTGATGAATGTTAAGTCCTGCAAGAGAGAGAAAGAAATACATGATCCACTGACACTTGCTTAACACACATGTTTGTCATCACCTGTGCAGCCTTTCCAGCAAGAGACAAGCAAGGCTGGATTGCTCAAGATTAATAATGGGTTTGTACAACACCTGTCAATGAAAAGTAATGTGTTCCATATGTTGACATATTTTCCATTAAAATACCTCATTTTACAGTTTCACCTAAACATTTTTCATCCAATACCATCTTTCTAGCACAATGGATTATGGTATTGCCCATCTGTTGGAAGCTGGACTACAGGGCCTTTAAAGGTCCCTTCCAACCCAAACTATTCTCTGATTCAATGATTTTACTGATGCCCTTATAAACTTGTGCTCAATAAGCTCAGGCAGCAGCAATTTGCTTCAGCTTTCATGATAATTTATTTAAATAGTTTTACTTTCTAAGCCAACTTACATTTTTTATTCTTGATTCTAAACCCACAAGGATATGTTGTATCTATCTAGACAAAATCCTCAAGACAGAAAACCTGCAACCAATAAAGGTACCAATAAAGAACAAATGTCATGAAGTTCCAGATGCCAAAGACATATTCTGCAGCAGCACCACTGCAGCAATGTAATGAAGGATGTTTTCAGCATGTATTTAACACATTTTAACTTTTACTGGTGGCAATTCAAGGTTAATAAAAATCAGAGGGGTTGGACTGGAACTGATTTCTACAATGCTAAAGAGTTTCACACAATGCACCCATTCAGATGGCTCTGGAAAGCTGTGGGCTCCACCTTTCATATCTTCATGCTGAAATATCTTGTCTGTTTCAGTTGTAACCAATGTGAGCTTTAAGAGTAATTTAGTACATTAACCTTAATATGGTGCAGTCAGAGGTAGGAGCCAACCAAATCTAAAATTTCTTAACAGGTTTTAATAGCATCTTGCACTAGAGCTGGTTAGATATTTTTGCATGAAAGAATTGATGGAATTATTACATAAAGTTTGTCTTTATGAGAATTTTTGTTGTTCATCATCTCTCATTTAATCTAAAAATAAGAGCAATTTTGTCCCAGTCAGTTGCTGAAAAACGAAGATGTCAGCTCAGAAATACTGCAACACTTAAGGAGAGAGAGGATGAGCTCACAGTTTAATAGTGATAGTTTAATATCAACAACATTATTGTATTTCAGGAGAGATGCAGTCCAAAGGCAGCTTCCCATCTTCATTCTTCTCTCCATGGCAGGATCCTTGCCAAGGCTGTATGTTCTGCAATATCTGCCCTGGTATAATGCATCTTGAGAGATTTTATCTGAGATAGAAGTTCATGCACCTATATACATCTCCCCAGGTCTCTGCAGTGATATTTCTGAATAGAAAAGCTTTTCAGTTTTCTCAGTTTGAAATCTGTGGACAAATCTGTGATCACAGATTTAACATTTCTCTGTTCTGTTTACATGGATGGCATTGCAGACACACATGGCAATATTTTCACTAAGTTCAGACATACAGGGCAGTTTGAGGCAGAGAAGCACTAATAGATAATATTGATACAGATTAAAGTCCTGACCCTCAAATACTTGTTAAGCTGAACAGTTCCCTCTCAGGAGGGGAATCTCAGTGATGCTGAAGAGGCCTGTGGCGTATGTGTTACTCATGGGAGCCATGGTGCAAGACTGGAAATTCACTTCCAGCCCATTATGCATGCATGGTTTCAGTTGTCCTTATGGCAGGCTCACACAGATAACACATTTTAACTATGCAGCAGTGGGAGTAACAAACCCTACAGCCATTCAGCACCAGTGTAACAGCAATGGACTGCAGCAGACACCTCTCCACAACAGCTGGGATCAGCTGGTGGCTGCTGCTGGGCCATACTTCAAACCAGCACTTTCCATGCAGAGGAAACGGGGCAGGATGAAAGCTGTGAGGAGTGCTCACATTTTTACATCAGCATGTCTAAGTGTTCATAACACACCTTCAAAATTTCCATTTCAATCCCTGGATATTAATTTTGGAAAGAATAAGATTGAAGATGCAATGGCAATAAAAGACAAGATAGAAGGATAGACAGCTCACTCCAAATCAGAAGATTCATTATTTAGTCTTCTTAAATATATCCCTATAAGAAATTAGATTATTATATATTAATACATAGGAAAATCCAGTTGCTGATATATCTAGTAGATACTCAGATGAGTGAAAACAGACTTGGTGCTGATCAGGTGGGAAAGTCTGAAATAGCAACACAGAAAACCATTGTGGGTTCTTAATCTAGAGGAGTTAACCATCTGGATCAATATTGCATGTATCATAACCACAGTGGTAGCTGCAGCTCTGGCCTGAGAGGAGCTGTGATTCTGTCTGTCTGGGCATCTGTGAGACCTACAAGGCCTATAAGGTAGCAGGTGGTGCTCTAGTACAGTCAGAAGGGATGATAATTTGGAGTTTTTTTTGGGAAAAAAAATATTAACTCAAAACTGGAGTGTATTTACAGGTCTGAACAAGTTACATAAATGATTTGCCACACCTTGCTCTTCTGGCTGCTTTCTCTCTGGCTTGTGCAACCTAGAAAAATTGTCCTAAGTCCTGCTGAGTCCTGCTAATACTGACAGACTACTGAGAGGCTAAGGAAAAGATGAACTGGACAGAAGGACCCATGCACTGGGTGAGCTTCACCCAGCTAAGCCTCAATATTTATATCTGTCTCTCACACTAGAAAGAAACATTCATTTCTAGGGCACAGTCCTTTTGATCCCAGCGCAGATGCCTCAAGCACCCAGATGCATCGCTCACAACAGGCTCTGAAGGATCCAGTTTCACTGCACTGAATATAAAATCTGCTTAAGTTGACTATTCCAAATATAGACAAACCACTGACTTCCAGTATGGCAAACTCCATCCCAGCTGACAACTTGACAATCCAGAATTAAAGCAAATCAATGAAGAGTTTACCTAGATGCACAGGACTGATAGGAAGCCCTGAGATATTTGCAGTTACCCAGTGCTACAGCTCAAGGAATTCAAAGCCTGGACTTAGAAATATGAAACTATAAACAACTTCAGAGTGATCATCAAAGGCTTTAACCAGTGCAAATCTCCTCCAGCAGAACTTTGCAGCTCCATCTTCCCTGCAGGGTTGCTTCTGTCCTCGGAGAAGACATTAATCCTCCCACTGAGGATCTCCGAGGATCTCACTGTGGTGGAGCTAATTATAGGTAATCTGCTGATGTACAACTAAATATACTCACCAGCACAGTTTGTGGGGTGCATGGTATGCTCTGCTATGCCAAGCAAAAGGATCTGTGAGTGGGCAGGAATAAATACCAGCTTGGACTGCAGGAGATTAGTGATCTGAAGCACCTGCTGTGTGACAGAGACATCCAAGCTTGGATGTCGGTTCAAACAAATTCCCTTAAACAGGGATGCTTTGTCATGTAGTGCTAGGAAATACAATTCTTCCTTAATCAAAATTAAGGAATAATTTTTGAATATTTGCTTTATACTAGAGACCAGAGGAGAAGTGAGCAGAACTGCTAATCCACCCAGCATGCTACAAATGTTGTAAGAAGCGAGAATTCTCCCAGTAAGGAGACTGTAAGCTAAAAATATGAGGCAGAGGCTGAAGGGCAGCCAAAGGCACAGGGTGATATTCCATGTCTGTGACCACACAGCTGGCCTGTGCCCAGGGCTGGTTCTCTGTTCTCTGCACTACTGAAATACATCCTAGAGCTCGACCATACAAATGAAAAAAGCCTCTAGAGATTGTTGAGAAAAGAAGCGCTGTGTGGAATGATGTTTTTCACTGTCCATAAGTTCACATGAAGCTGAAGATCATCATCAGTGCAAGTGCACAGCTGGCAGAATCTGCTGCTAAATGACTGATCCCACCAGCACCGACCGAGGACCAATGGAAGCAGCAGTGGGATTGGATTACGAGCAGTCTCCAATTGGACCAGAAAGTTGTTTTACAGAAAACATTGTGCAAATAAGGAGTGAGCCTTAGGAGAGATCCAAGGCAAAGCAGCAGTTCTTACTGAACTGCACACACAGATCAGAAAAGAGGCTTTGTACTACCCCAAAGTTCCCCAAGAGCTTCCAGTATGAACACAAAGAGATGTCAAAAACAGGAATATGTTCTACATAATACCACAGAGTCTTTCTGTCTTCCACACCTAACAAAACTTAAACCAATACAAAAAACAATACAAACAAACATACCTTAGCTGCAGAATCCTGGTGGGAAAGTCAAGGGGAAATTACATACTCCCAAAAGTTTCAGGAACTCTCAGACACCCAGAGCTCAAAAATACACAAGAGACCCTCAATGAGCACCGTGAGTTTCAGAACAAAGTCCAAAATGTTCTGTTCAAATAATTTCTTCAAAGTTAGTAACAAAAACGAAGCAGCCAAATGAAAAAAGAAAAAAAAAACATGAAAGTACTAGTAACAGAATATTAAAAACTCAAAGAAACTGCACAATACATGTGATTCCCTGTGCCAGGGCTAGCACCTAGCATGTATGTACTTGAACATAACAGGATTTATTCCTTTCCATGGACTACACAATGTATTTATGGTTGCAATTGATGTATTGCACAATGCGATGAATAACAAAATAATAACAGAGAATAAATCAGTTTCCTTGGCACCAGGTTCTGGATAGCACCAATCTGCTAACAGCACATGACTCACTGGCGATTCCCTTTCATACACCAGTTTAAAGGGAACGATATAGAAGTTCATCAATTCTGCCCATACAGACAGCTAGACCCTGTTCACATAACCAGTTTAAGTAAGTGTTGGCTGTGAGGTGTACTGTCCACTAACCAGAGTCCTGAGTAAAGCTGTGTCTTAGGCCATTACATCTATGAAAAACAAGAGTTATCTTGTAAAATAAGACTATAACCTTTAGGTGACTTAACAGCTACCTGTTTTACAGGTGTGAGAATGAATTTTTTCCAAAAAGAAGGTGGCAGGCAATTTGTTTTGGAAAAGCTGAGTGCCTTCAGTGTTAAGATCATAAGACTTCGGCTACCACCATATGTTGTTTCAACAAGAACAGCACAAGACATTCCAACACATCACGGGAGGATTCCTGGCTTCCCCAACATTCAATCAAGTAATGTCTCTGTTCTGAGCCTTGCTTTTCATTACTCTTTGTGAAGGAGTAGAAATTTAGCACAGGGGAGGCAGGTGGTGGACACAACACACTTTCAAACACTGCCTCGTTAATTACAGCTCTGGAATCATACTCAATTGTAGTGTGAGCCAAATAGATTCCAGGTTTTTTTAATTACTTGTTGCTATATTAATGTTACTTCTATAGTGATTAGAAAAGGTGTGACTCAGAAAAGAGCCACCACAGGAATGACAAGTATTTCAAACCGGAAAGAAACGCACTGGTGTATCCTAATGCAGATCCACCAAGTGGTAAGGTGGTGAAAATGAAAGGGATCCTTAGAGCAGATAAAAAAATACTCTACTTAACTCATGCATGTTATTAAATGCCTATTAGGCGTGAGTAGCAAAGAGTCTTGTGGGGGAAAAAAATTGATGAAGTCAGGTCTGCTGTGCAAGCGGGTCAGGAAGCCCAGAACCTGAGTGAGCAAATCCTCAGTGGCTCTGCACAGTTGATTCACATACCTGCAGATGGGTGCTTAGCTAAGAGTGTATCACACCCACAGCTCAACACACACACCAGGCTGCACCTCTGGCTCGGTCAGGGCAACATCTCTGCACAGCCTTGCACACACCGAAGGAGCTCTGTACACCCTCCCTGGTCTGCCCTAAGAGCAGATCCCCCCACTGCTTTGTGCTCACGTGGCCTCCCTTATTTCTTCTTATCCACTTACCTGGTTGCATTTCTTTTGCCTTTTGATGTTTTTCAAAATCAAATGAATGCCATGCAAAAGCTGTGTTAGTGCAATGTTTACCTGGCGAGGTTAGGAAGATGGCAAAATTTATCTGGCATGCAAGGATGGGGGAGAAGTGCAAACAAGAGCAGTTATGTCAGACACTTTCAGAAGCATGGCCAAAGGCAGGGTCAGAGAGACCAGAACAGTTAAAATCACTCAAGTCCTCTCCTGAACACTGCAGTAAGGCTCAAGAAATACTCATGTAAATAATTCCAAATCTCAGGAAACTAAAAATGTATTTAAATTTCCCCTCGCATTGTGTAAGAACAAGATTTTCACGTGAGAAGCAGATATTTCTATGGACGACTTTTGACCACAAAACACTGTCTATCTCCTAAAGGTATGTCTCTCATTTTATGACAGAAATAAAAGCAGGATGCAGAGGCTGAGTATTCTTCCGCTCCCTATCAGCTGCTAGTTGGTTATTTAGAAACTCATTAACTTCCAAAAGAGACCTTGGCCCAAATTAGTGCCTGAACTGATCAGCCTGCCCCTTTCTCCTTCACCTCTGCCTCTCAGAGCCTTCTACAGTGATTAAAGGAAACCTCACCCTTTTTTGTATAATTTTAAAAATGGGATTTTTTTGAGCTATCAGGATCTGCACACAACTGTTGAATTCAGTTCTACTTTGGAGCTTACCAGACCACTCCAGAATTCTCCAGCTTGCTTTGGCACCCTAATTCTTCACGCATACCTGTATCACTCTTAAATCCTTCACTAAGCCAGGCTCTGTAATTTCCTTTCTTTGGCCTTTCATGCAACAGAATCTGTTTTAACTGTGACAGAAGTGTCACCAACGCCATTCAAACAATTGCAGTGTTTATGCTAATCCTGCAGTCTTTTTAACACTATCAATAAGAGGGAAATGAATAAAAAAACAGACTAATTCCATCTTCCAAAATTATAAAGTATTTTGCATGTAGTTATGTACCCAGACTCTCCATCACAGTGACAAAAAGAACTTATCAATACAATAGAAAAATAAGAGGACTCCTCATTTAATTTCTGTCTAAATGGATGCAATTAACACTATCAAATTTTATAAGTATGAGCACTAAAAGACAAACTGTAAAAAAGCAAAATGAGAAAAGTTACAATTGCAAAGCACAAGCACAGTCTTACTTGGGCTCTTATGCAGTTTAATGCTTGTGGCCTCTACATGCAAATTATTTTTTATTTCTTGAATTTCTTCCAGTTTCTCAGAAACAGATTTCACATTCATCATGTCTGCACAAGAAAATAAAGACTGCCATGCCCTGAAACTGGTGGTTTTGGATGACTGGACATGGGATCCTCTGCTGCACAGCCACAGGTACATTCATATTCTAGCTAAAGCAATCTTCTTCCTGGGTAACTGTGGCAGTCGTTATCCACCAAAATTAGAGGAAGCATTGTCCTTGCACATGGACTATCAAAATAGTTAGTGCAGGGCTATAAAGTAGTAATACTACCCTAACAACATCTCTAATTAATATAATTAATGTAAATACTACCTAAAGACTCTTATCTTATTGTAGCTATGCACACAGTGTTACAGGAAGGCAAACTGAAGCTATCATAATTCATTATCATAATTATATATTAATGATAACCCTAGATTTCTTTTTCCAAAACAATGTTTGAAAAACATCATCACTACAGCAACAGAAATTCCAGGTAGAATGAGGATAGTAAGCTCCTGAAGGGTATCCACTAGTAGCAATTAAATTAAATTAAATTAAATTGCAATCAGAAGATTTCTCAGCCTGGTAAAAAAAATAAAATACTTCAACAAAACACGATGCCATTCCACACAAGGAATTTCTTAACATTATATCTAACAGAGCCATGAAGCTATGAGTCCGTTTAAATAACACTCAGTGACCTGTTAAAAATGTTCCTGTTCTGGCATCCTTACCTTGAGTAGTCACATATTTACCAAGCTTGAGCCAAAGGTATGGTCAAACCACTGATTAAACATTTCCTGAATTTTTCTGCTGTTTTCCTTAGGATTCTATATATGTCTGTATCCAATCCACAATTGCCTATTTTCTGCTTCTTTACATTCTCATACACAAATTTCTAATTCTGTATTAACTGTCCTTTGTATTCAAACACAATTTCACACACACACTTAGGCATTTTCAATTTCTTAAAGAGCATTCTTTAAAAGACACATACTGAATAAGTAGATGTTTTCCTCCACCCTTCCTAAGGAAAAGTTTCAGTCTCTATTATTCTTGGGAGAAAAGACTTCTGCTTCAGAGAATTCTGTGGGACAGAAAATTTTACCAAACAAGAAGTTCTTCCAGATGTGTAAGCACAACTGATCAAATTCCAGAGTTTTGATCCTGAAGAGCACGGCAATATGTCCACATTCATTCTCTGTAGAATTTGGTTGAAAAATTGAAATAATGAACTCTTTGAAAATATGGATATATCCTAAAGATATAGTTTCCTGGTGGGATGGAGCATTATCTCCTTACCCTTCAGTTCTCATTTTTAAATAATGTAAGGGCAACAGATCCTCTTCAGAGTGAACACTGCTTTTCCAAATGGCCCTCTCTGCCAATATTCTCAAAGCAATAGCTCTAAGATGCTCTCCGAGGTGCTTGAGGCTCCCTGTACTTGCAGGATGAAGACCCATCTGAAGAATACATGGTGGGCTCAACAGCCTCATTGCAAAGTAGTGTCACTGCAGACAACATAGCTTCATTGGAAAAGGTACTTGGTGAGACATAGGAGTTGTTTTTTAAAAAGTTCTTCTGAGTGAAACTCAAAATACAATAGATTTATTTGGCAAATATAGAGGAAGAAGCTTCCAGTGCTGATAATAGTAGAAAGAAGACCATCAGTTTGTGATCCTGAAAATAACTAGATTTAGATTCGTAACTAACTTCTTTTTAAAAATATGAATTAGGCATCTACATCACTTGGATCAATTTTAAAAGGTATTTAGGTGCCAAGCCCCCTAAACTTAAGATATCTGGCCATAAACAGGAAGTTTTGCAGAGAATACCATATAATTTCAAAAAAATAAAAAAACTAAAATAAGAGCATACTAGCCAAGCAGAAAAAGCTATTACCATCACAATAGTCAACCACTTAAATAAATCATCAGCATGATTGATCTCAGTGACCTTTAATCCCAATGGCTCTTTTCCCAAGTCATCCAGGACACTCTGTCCAGTATGTTAAATCTAAAAGATAATAACCGTTGTAGATAAGATGGCTATATACAGCATTTAGATACAAATACCAGGGCTTGTCCCTGCACTTGAGCTACACTGTCCACTCGTCAGGATGCCCCCAACTTTGGCAAATAAGAGATAAGAGAACCAGAGGAACTGCCCCTCCTGTGTGCAAAATGAGAGGCAAGGTCAGTCCACACATAGGAGAAGGCAGGGGCAGGTTCCCCTTGCACACTGAGCTTCAGAAACCTCCCTGAAGATGGCAGAGAAATGAAATATCAAGCTACAGTTTCCTTCTTTGTGTTTTGAGCTCCTGGGGCCTTTAGGCAGTAAAACTCAGGCTGTACCTGGCCTCCTCCCTTCACTTCAAGTTAGACTGAGACTGAAGGGTCCAGCCAGGCTGGATGTGACTGTGCCGTAACGCAGGAATCACAAGAGCCTTTATTCCCTTCTCTTTGGATAGTAATGATTAAAATAGCTTTAAAAAGTGCAAAACGATGCATAAATAACCTTAGATCACAGCAACAGCCTGAGGCCAAGGAATCATGTTAGCCGACCACTGCTGTCTGCCCAACACCAACTCCTGTCTCCCTGCCCACAGAGCCTTTTCTGGCTGCTGTCACTGCTGGTCACAGCAGCAGAGGTGAAAAAGCAAGCAGGAAACCACCATGGAAACCCTGCACAAAGGGAAGGACTGTTGGAAGGAAAGATTTACAACCAAAATTTCAGACACAATCATATTTAAGTAGCATGAGCAAAGTAATGAAATGAAGGAGACTGATGGAGCAGCAGCGTTTGCTGAGCTCAGTGGAAGAGGTAACTTAACAGAATGGGTGGGACAGGAAACACGTGAGGAGGAGTGAAGGTGAGAATACCAGAAAGTGGCATTATATAGTAACACCCTCAGACATAGTGGGTTTAGTGGCATATTGGACAGACCATAAGGGTTGCAACTACATGAGGAAAATGAAGACTAGGAAGTGGAGAAATGAGCTGGTATAGGAATTCATGAGACTGACTGAAAGGCTTGATGTCACCCTGCAGCTGGGGATCTCAGCTGAGTTGGCTCCTGGCAGGTCATGCAGGAGCAAGGGAACATATGGCATTTGTTATCCTAGAGAGGAACATCTTTCCAAACTACTTGTTACTAGCCACAAGATTAAGGCTTGGAAGAGAAGTAAAAAAAATCTGGATGATTGAAATTATTTTGCTCACATCTGCTATTCCTGAGTGACGCAGGCATTGATCTATTCTATTTTTACTTACCTCAGTATAAATTATCTACATTATTAGTTAATGAATGTATCAACAAAGATCCAAGAAAATTATGTTTGCCCTCATGTTCCTTGCTGCCATATTGAAACAGCAACACTAAATAATAATTATTATGGATAATGCAAATAAGCAGAACAGGCCAAGGAAAGCTCCAAAAGATGGGGAACCATTAAGAGGAGGGTAAGATGCCTTCACCAGATTTCACGAGTCACTTTGCCTTTCTGTGTCATGAGTGTCTGTTTATAGTACACCACTAACACCACCTCCTGGCCAGTTGGTGTCTGGAGTAAAATCTTGATAAAGGTCTCAGAGAGCCTGAAATGAAATGTGTTGCAAACATAGAAAATACCATTGTTTCCATATCTTCTCTACATTCATATTCACTGATTTCGCTTATGCCAAAATAATACTGTACCCATCCCCAGCATTAGATGTAGAGTGTGGGCATTTCAACTACTTTTTTTTTCCCAAAGAGTTTCCAGGAAGACATATCAGAACACTCTCAAACCAGCTTACATTTTCAGAACTGACTTATAATTTGGGTACACTTTGTTTTGGAGCCCACTGAGAAAAACCAAAACATATTAAAAAATGCCTGTGAAAACAGACCCTTTCCCAGGGTTTCAAGTTCAGCACTTTAAGCCTTAAAAACTTTCTGAAACATCAATAATGTATCTTCCCAATTTATTGCTGTAAAAGAGTCAGTATTTCCTGTTCTTTTTACTCTTTTTTTTTTTAAGATATCAAGGCCATTCAGAGATGCAGAGTAACTCTTTAACTTCATGTGATTTTGATATATTCAAGCAGTCAACAGCTGAAAGTCTGTCTATTTAACACTTACTGAATTTATCCAGCTCTTTTCAAGTATTTAAAACCAGGATTTGACATACTCTTGATCTTTCAAAATCTTATATATCTGTATATGTCCAGCATAGCACAATAAGGCATTACCTCGGAGATTGCTCAGGGTTTAATGCTCCTACATATCAATTGGCCCAGACGTCTTTCATTTCAAAATCACTTAAGAACTGACTCACAGCCCAAGGAGCTGTGGCTTTCAAGACCATATTTGGCTTTTAAGATCATATATCCAGAAAAGAAACCATCAGAATCAGTAACTTGAATTTTTGCCTTTAAATTAATTCAGGAATGTAAGGTCAACTTCTAATTTTAGCTAATCTCCAAATAAACAAAGAGCAGCGGAGCTTCCTGCGTCATTAACAGCATAATCAATCTGGAGTCTTCAGCACAGTCTGTCCTGGAGAATTGAGCACTTGGAGCTATAGTGGGTGACTGAGGAGAGCAACTCCATGAATCCCTTGGAAGGTAATCAGATTATTGCACTCCTGAGGGATTTTCATAAAAGAGAACTGCAGTGTCATACTTTCTGGAATAGCTTATAGGAAATACTATATGAATGCCATTGGTATATTATAATTGCAAACATTTTTTCAGATGACCACAATGCTCTGTTCAGCCAGCTTAGATTGAAATGATGGTTTTCTGCAGACTGCATATTTCCTCCAATTACATTACTGTGAGCCTCACTAGAAGAGAGAAACTGTCATTTTAAAAGTTAGCAAATAGTACTTTTGCCCAGGATGGTCAAATTGATTTTGAGTGAATCAATGCAACACCAGCTATGGCTCAGCAGAAGAAAGCACAAAGGCATCAGCTTTCTCAAACCTGACTATCAGAGGGAGCCCATGGAAATCTCTGAAGAGCTGTACATGGGCAGTACCACAGTTGCCTGTTGCATTCGGTGTTTAAGTGAATTCTACAAGAATTACTATTTCCAGACAATTAAAAAAGTAAGATCTGCATTTTATTTGGTATTGGATGAGTCATAACAAGTAAATGAATACCTAACTGAGTGCCTGAAACCTTTAGATCATTTGCTCTGCTTCATTCCACTGCATGAAGCTGTTACATCTCTCTGCTCCTATGAAACAGGGTGAATGCAAAGAACCATCTCAATGGGTGCCATGAATAATGTGTTGGTGCAACTTGAAGGAAACAATACCATTTAACTGATCTGAAATTTTGTCTGTTATCTGTAGGAAGTCTCAGAAAGTGACCTTTTTGGAGGCTAAAGGATATGTCTTGACAAAGTGGGAAGAAAAGATTTTTTTATGGCATCAGAAGAGGCAAATCCACCAAGACATTCAACTGATAATGGATTGTGGTCATCAAATTCATTGTCAATAAGCCATCAAGGCCAGTGGGAATGGTAAACTGACAAGCAGGGGGAGTTTACTACTTTAGGTGGCAAAATAGCCTCTGAGAAAAATGGGAGTCCTCAGTTCCAGAAAACATGGCCTGGCACTCCAGGCGATCGTTCCACAATTCCCAGAAATCTTTTCTTATTCACAGAGAAACCCATGCTGAGTTTGATAGGACACCTTCTGCTCCAAGCTGCTTACTCTTTCAATGGCACAGAAGTAAGAGCAGGACAGGCAGCTCAAGAGCCCTACACTTGGCTTTGCTTTTCTGTGGCTCAGTTCCATTCTCTGCAAAACAGAGATAATGGTACTAAGATTGTGATAAGCATTATTATGATCAGTTTACAAGCACAGCACCAGCTAATTAATGCAGCTGAGTTTGATACATGTAGCTCTCAGAGCCACGTAACTCTCTAGAACAAACAGATCCCTTTCACAGCAAAGAGACTGTCTCCAAGGATGATGCTATCAGACCACCAAAAAATCACAAACTTTCAAAAATGAGGACAACACTGGTATAATGGATACAGTGTGCTAAGAAAAGTAGGTCTAAGAATGAACTAGCAGGATTATGTAGCTTGGGAAACCAAAACTGTGATTTTAATCAGCAGCTGCCACTGATAGAAGTGCAAAGGGTTGTGTTTGATTTGAGACGGCAGCACTACAGATACAGCAAGTTTATAGGGAAAACAAATGGATCTTAACCCTTCAAAGGATAGGAATTATGGTGAGCATGTCAAGAACACAGTTTTTACCGGTCCTTCATGTGTGCATTTCTATCTGGATCCCACCAAGCAGGTTTATAATTCAGCTGGATCAGACCTCTGGAAAATAAGAAAGCTGGAGAAGGGCTCTGTAGCTCAGGTAAGGGCAGAGATATTAAAGACACAGCAGGAGCACTCCAGGCTCCCAGGGCAATAAGGATTGCAAAGCTGAGGAAAGGTCTCTGGGCTTGGGAATGTGAGGCACTTCCAAGCTAAGTGGCAATCAAGTCCTTTATTGTAATACAGCATTGATCCTGCTTCTGAAATTTATCAGTTTACCCCTTCATTTGTCTTTGTTTCATTTTTTTCTTACTTAACCATATTTTTAAAATAAGCAGCATATATTTAGGGTCAGTTTCTCAGCAGTCAGTGGAATTGCCATGAGGGATCCCAGAGGACCAATTTGCCTTTAGTATACTTTTTCTGTTTCTCTCCACTGCAGTCCCATTTTTGTCAGGTTTTCTGTAGCAAAGCATGCAGGCTGGATGAGCAGCATTATTTATGGCCAAGGAATCAGGCAGAATATCAAACAGCTGCTGCAGATTTTTTTTTAATTTTGGTAACATACCCCAGCCCAAGCTGAGAAACATCATATTTCAGCAACCTTCCCAGCATCAGCACCAGCACTGTCTTTTGTGGGCATTATCTGGGATAATGCCCACAAAAGAGGGCATTACTGGAGCAAGAAGAGCAATGGCCACTGTGTCAGAGCCAGCTGCCAGCCTGAGAAGATTAAGCTAAGGAATGACACAAAGAGTCCATTCTTCCTTTTTTCTCACCTTCCTCTTAAAATTCTCCCCCACACTGAGGTGAGATCCTTACCCCACACTGCCAAGAGATCAAGACCTGTTGTTGAGATAACAAGAACTAAAAGGTTTACAAGGTGTTACACAGGACGGCACAGTTGAGATCCAAAAAAGCACTTAAGCACCACCTCAGAAGCCATTTAGGCCACATTCAGGTGATTGCAGAATGCTATTCCCCAGCAATATCATTCCATTACAAAATACTTAATCCCTGTGTTCTCAACCAAAAATCCCTGCCGTTCTGCTCTGGCACACACCAGGTGGGACAGCAGCTCTGGACACAGCTAAGCCCAGCAGCCACAGCCAAACCCTCTTCAAAAAAAAGCTGGAGGAGAGAGGCCTGGAGGTCAGAGCCTTTGCCCAGGAGTATGGGAGACCCAGATGCAATTTTTCTTGTAGAGATTAATGCTGTCTTTCTCCAGAAGTGCTCCAGCCTCTGCTTGGAAGCTATCCTTGGGCACTGAGTGAGTAATTGGAGGGTGCTGTGCCGACTGGAGCAGGCTCAGGCATGTGTGCTGCTGAGTGTGCAGGGCTGCTCGGGCTCCCAAGGCAAGCAAAAGGGAATGTCAAGCCAGCCAGAGCAGTGTGTCTGGCTGGTCGTCACTCAGATGCCCACACACAGGCATCCAGACTCATTTAAGATGTCCTTGAGTATCCTGCCTGGCTTGCAGTTCCCACTCCAAAAGTGCACGAGTGTCCTAGAGGTCCTGTGTCACAGGACATCTTGGGCACCTTACAGATATCTATGCAGGTATCTTGGCCACCTTACAGCACCTGTTAACGCAATCCATGCCTCGTTTAGACAAATTAAATAAGTGCATGGCAAGTTTGGGCATCTCCAAATAGAGGCAGCTCAAGGACGACTGAGGTCCCACATGACCAGTGTAAGTCATCAGTTCTGCTCTCACATGACCTGTTTCACATGTCTCATACATTCATTAATCAAGAACCATGTACTTATTCAATCAAGCTCCAAATCCTTGTCTTTCATAACGAGCTAGCTCCAAGACATCCCATAAAAAAAATACCGAATAAAGCACTTACCCACACAAAGGCTTCAAGGAAACTCAGCTGGAAACTGATGTTCTGTTCCAGCAGTAGCAAACTGCAAAACAGGCAGGACTTTGCTGAAGGAACATCCAAAGAACACTAAATATGCTGGCAAATCTAAACAGCAATAGGATTAGGCATTCAAATGAACACAAAATATGATTATTTACTTCAGCCACAGTTTCAAGTTTGGTAAGATTTGTTGTTATAAATATCTGCCTTGAACAGCAGAAATGTCAAGGGAATGCTTCTTCAGTGAAGAGACTGTCCTCACCCACACCCCAGGAGTGCACGTACCAACAGCTCCAAGCCCATGGCTGCAGGTGATTGCTGAAGAATTATGATTCAGAGTTGCATAGTTAGACAGACAGACAGGAAATGCATGAGGAAGTCTAGGGCAGAAGACTGTCTTTTCCGGTGGCCAGAAAATCCATCTCTGATTTTTATGTGACTCTTCCACAATTTCCTTTTCTTCTGATATGTCTTGTGTAGTTATTGAAGAATATCAGCCACGTGGGGACTTGGGGTGCAGGATATTTCTGGGTCCCAGGTTCTCTGTACATACATGCATTGTTCTGGAATCTGCTCACAAGGCTAAAACATTCCTAGAATGGAATCATAGAATTATTAAGGTTGGAAAAACCTTTAAGATCTTCGTGTCCAACTATCCTGACTGCCACGTCCACCACTAACCATATGTCCCTTAGTGTCACATCTATGTGTGCCTCCAGGGGTGGTGACTCGGTCATGTGCTGAAGTGAGTGACCAACCATGTGCCGTGAATAATAAACTACTGGAAAGGTATTTACTCTATAAAAGGCAAAACAATCCTAAATCTGTAAGGTATTTATGACTTGAGGGAATAAGTCTACGCAGCACAGCTAAATTAGGCTTCGGGAAAATTTGATTGTACCAACACAGTGCTGCCAATACACAAACTGCCAAGAGGATCCATTAACTCACAGCAGGCCCAACATGAATGCATGGATGTCTCTGTGCCTGTGGGGTAAACATGCGCCTTATCTCAGAAAAAACTGGGTGTGCTAGGGTTTGGTGTTAGGAAACACCGTCATTAATACACTGCAGTGTCAGCAGATCTCACTCCTTCTGGAATCAGCCACCTGTCTCCATTGATTCTCATTGTCCCATAACGTCCTTCCATATAGCTAAGGGACTTTTCAGGTTTGTTGTTTCGTCCAAAACAAATGAAAATTGGATGTTGCAATATCCCTTGCAGATTCAAACAGCAGAACCTCATTTGCTGCATGTAAAGCCAGACAGTCGATACTCACACAACTTTCCATGACAATGTGAAGAACAAGGCTGGAGACACAAGCTGCTCTTGTAGGTGAAATCCACAATAAGGCCTTCATTTGCTCTTGCTTGAAATCTTTACAAATGCTTAGATTGCTGAGATTATTCAATGGGCTTGGAAAGAGTCAGGGAGCTGCAACAATCCTCAATGGTCTGCTTTGCAGGTTAATGGCTTTCCTTTCTCTGTGTGTGCACTTACTGAGAGAAACCCGACCCTTCCCCAAGCCTTCACCTTTGATCAGTGCAGGTATCAAATGCTGGTTGGCTTAGGTACATTTTGTGCTGGTTTCTTATGCAAATGCAAACTACTATACACCAGCTGGCACTACTGCCAAATTTGTTTCATGGTTTTCATTCTGTTTTCTGCTTTTTTGCAGAGTATTATGTACATGGAGATAAGTTCTCTGTGAGAACATAGTGAGGGATTTATTTTCTTTTACAAATTATGGGATTAGACCTATTTGTAGTAATTCCACTGAAACCTGTAGCATTATACCAATGATAATTTAATTAGAGCATTTGCTAAAAATCATCAGTAAAAAGCTAATCTATTTCAGGAGCTTTGTTAATGTTATGGTGAGGTTGACCACTTACATAATTTTTAGCAAGGCATTTACACTATGCCTAATCAAGGTTAACCAAGTATCTTATGCTCCAAATCAACCCTGTGTGGGCAGGATTGATAGGCCAAGTCCAACCCTAGGGCTGAATCTGATCCTTTGAGCTTGAAGAATCAGTTTGTATATGGCCATGAGTCCTTTCTCATGCCCAAAGTCACAAGGTTTCTTCTGCAAGCCTCCCCTAATGTTTCTGGGATATATATTATTGATAACAGGGGTTGATCATAATGTCTCACCAGAAAGCCTGGTTTCTGCTTCCAGACCAAATACACACTCACACACAGAAAGACAAAAACAAGTGTATGTTGTCACAGTGTATGTTCAGACTTAGCCTTTGAAATTGAAGTTAGGCCTGAATCCCTGTGGATTTGGGATGAGGCTATAAAAGAGACACCTGGAGTTAAATCTTCCTTGTTTTAGGATTTCTGATGAGGATAATCTCTAGTTAGAGAGATCACACCAAATGATTTATGAGCTTTGGTTCTTGTTCAGTGGATTATTCTTTAATTCAATTAAAATAACAACAAACCCTGGCCAGAGCATTTTATCCATGTGTCCATCTTTCAGTATCTCATTTAAATCAGAATGGGATGGCTTGCAGTAGTTGACTCACAAGAACAGTGAGAGCAGCTCCTTACAAATCTTAAATTAGGTTCATACTTGATATTTGAAATTAAGCACAGGCGTCTGTAGGCTTTTCGACACAATGCAGGTGCACTCATGGCCCTGCTTTGCTCAGGTCTTCTGGCTTGAGACACTTCTTGTAGTGAGTGCTGTCCTCCAGGTGCTCCCATAAATCTCACCCACAGGAAAGTATAAAATAGCATATAAATTAGCAGTAGTCCTTTTTCTGGGCCTTTCACTAAAAGCTGACACAAACAGGATGCCATGGGTCTCCAGAAAATCCTTTCAGCTGGCCAAGACTGTCATAGGCAACTTCATGACTGATGGTCATATGAAGAACAAATTTCTTTCAGTTTTCTGTGCAATGGTAAATTTTACACAATCTATGGTTTAACATGTAATGTGTATTACACAGCCTTACATGCATGTAGTATAACGTACTATAATTATATAGTATTATGTACTACAATTATGTGGTATAACGTTGAAGCTTATGGAAGAGCCTGCCTAAACTCAGGTTACATGCCTGTGAGCTTTTAGAAAAAAATAAGTAAAAAAAACCAACTCCAAAGGTGGTGTATGGTCTGTTGCCATTACTTTTGTCCACTCGTATGGCATAAAAGCTTGACATTGTCAATAAGCCATTTAAAATGAGCATCTAATTCCTATAAATGCATTTTCACTGAGTTCTAGAAGGCAGTTGGAGCCTCACCTCTGCAGAAATTCTATATTTTCCTAATAAGCTCATAAACCAAAAAAAATTTTGCACCTTCGGCAGGTTTCTGTTTGCTTGTTTTCAAGATCTGTAAAAAACCACCATAGAAAGATTTTTTAAAAATCAAATAGCAGCAATACAGTCCCATGTAGGAGAAGAGAACTGCTTTTCTATAACTCTTTTTTTTTTCCCTCTCACACTGGACAATACTGGCGGGTTGAGATTTAACCAGAGATGGGCTCCTTTTACAAGATTGCTTATATAAAGCGAAGATAACACCAGCTGGGTTCATTTGAAAGAGGACATTTTGGGAAGAGCTGACAGCGCTGCTTTTGGAATAAGGCTGGAATGAAAATCTGAAACAATTAGCTCCTTCCTGTCTCGTAGGTATATCTATTAATTTCTTGTAGAATGCATAGGATGATTATAATTAGAAGGAATTGTCACTAATATGTACTTTATGACCCTTTCATAAATACATATTTTTAAATAGAGGCTGAGTGAAAATGTTGAAATTGATTGGTTTTGTTAGAACTACTGAACTAGAATGATTTTTTTCTTTGCTTACATGAAATTTGTTACTTTTGACTTAGTCTGCTTAGTGGTGTGTGTATGAGGGCTGATAATGAAGAGTGTCTACAAAGAGAAAATATGAGAACTGCAGTCCCAGTCCCACAGGCTGTATATGTTTTTCCCCTGTGGGAAACAGCTTGCAGGTTTGAGGCCTGAAATGTAAATGTAAATTACTGGTATGGATGTTTTCCTAGAAACTCAACATTTAGCAGCAAAGGAGAAAATGCATAATTTACCAAAACTGAGCTACATGAAGTTAAGGTTGTATATATCAGAATAGTCATCACTACAGAGAATAGTTTCAGCACTAAATTTTAAACACATTATATATGTATTTGCATCATATTTCTTCTAGTAATTTCTATTCCCTCTTTTTTTCAAACCCCACTGTTTCAATTTCATTTGGTTTTATTAACTCTTTAGGTTTAGACTCTTTGCAAGAAATCAAACTAGAATAATTAAAAGCCACCACTAAACTGAAATAGGAAAATTGTCACAGTAGTGACCCAGTTACACTTATGGCCTTGGAAATATTTACCATGTAGATACAATTACGTTGGGTGACAGAATATCAGTAATGTTATTTTTTTCTCTCTGCAGAAAGGATATGTTTAACAGTAGCTACAAGGTCAGGTTTGCAGACAATGCATTGTTTTTACTTCCACTTTTAAAGGCATTTTCAGCTTTTATTTCCTGTGTCCTCAGATCATTGCAAGAAATGTTGACTCTTGCTATTTATCTGCTCGTCATCTTGACTCGAGCTCTTGCGGGGCCTTGCATTCCCAATAAAGCAGGTAAAATAACTTAAGTCTCCTATGATCTTCTCTTGTAATTAAGCTGCCAATGGGTTTTTTCATTCAAAATAAAAAAAATTTCCTTCAGAAAGTTAAACTGTGGATTCTGTAGAGCTAAGCCTTACATTTCTTTTATTGATCTGCTTTGAGCTAGCTCAGTAAAGCATGTACCACTTAAGTCCTAACCCCACAAAGAATCAGGCATATACTTAACTCTGTGCAATAACCATAGTGCAAGAAAGTTAATCACAAAAGCACAAAATGCCAAAGAAAACAAAAACAATTGGAAATTTCCTCTAATAGTACAGGGCTAGATGCAGCAGATCTTTGTTGCCCAAACTGGGTTTTAGACCCATGGCTGCAATCAAATGGCCAATGGTGATTGAATGTGCTGGGCTGAGCTCCTGAACCACACTGCTATATTAAAGCAAGAAAAATACAAAAATCATTGAACGTAAGGCTCTAATTGCACACTGATTACTGCCTAGAAACTGAAGTGGTCTGGTGCCAGACAAACCTGTAAAGTAGATTTCACTACAACTACAAAATGGGCTCTAGAAACGTGTTGGAATACGCCTCAATTTAGTGTTTGCTTTTTAGTGCGTCAGGCTGCTGACTGACCGTATTATTTTAACTGCTGTCAGATAACTGTCAGTCATTTCATGGTATATCTAAAGTATTTGGCCCTCTGGCCATTTAATTCAGTGCCTTTATTTGCACAAGCACTTTCTTTGAACTGCAGGAATTTTCGTAGCTGTAAAGTTGCCAGTTATAAATCTGAGCATTAACACAAGCAGAATCAGCCTGCATGTGCTGAAGGTTTGTTAACTAGAAAAAGGCGAGTTTTTAAGGTCTCTAGTTGACTTTCCCTGAGTATTCCCTAGCAGACATGGAAAGGCTGCAAAATGAGGCTTTTAGCATAAAAATAAGAGTGCCAAGGGCTTTAAAAGAAATAATTGAATAATTCCAGGCAGAGTGCCTTTTTTTCTCACTGTAGTAATTGGATGTCTTTCTCAATTTTCAGGTCACTAATGGTTAGTCAATATTTGCCCTTTAAATTTCCGTCAGACATTCAAATTAGCTCTGCCTCTGAAAAATATCCAATTCTGCTATCATGAAGCAATCAGTCTGTATGTTGTGATGTTCAGCATTCATGGTTGTATTAGCAATCACCATGTTTGGAAACACACAGCACTGCTGTTAACAGGGCTGGGAGTTTGGGTCATTCCCTATTGCTGTTAGCAGGCCTAGGCTCTCCAGTTCATTTTTAGATCTTGGCTTTTGAGTTGACAATTGGAAAAATTCGGTTTGTGCTGGCACTACAGTGCCAGTCCAAGAAGAGAAAGGGCAGAACATCTATTGTGGCCAAGATCTTTACACCACTACAAAACAGTGCAGATTTACAAAGCCTACCAAACAACCTCACCAATATTATTTTTACAGAGTCAGTGGTATTACAGAATCCAGCTTTGCAGTGCAAGTTAATGTGACAGATTTCTGTGCAGTCCTTTTTCACTTGAGGTTTCTCAGCAGTCTCTCTGCTTTTCAATCAGCTATTCCAGAAAGATAAAAAATTTACACAAAATTCTGCATTGATTTGAAGGCAAAAACCAAAGTGTTCCAAAGAGGACAGAATTTAACAACCTAAAGGTCAGTTTTGTGTAGTAAAAGCTGTTCTCATTAGGGGACCCTGTTCACAGAAGTTTAAGCCAAATGGAAAGTAAGTGGGCAGGCCCACCTCTTTGAAAGGAAATTACCAATAAATAAATCTAGGTGTATCATTTTCCTTTCAGATGTAATTCTGGTGTACTGCTATCCTAAAACCATCATTACCAGAATTCCAGAGTGTCCTTATGGATGGGAGGTTAATCAGCTGGCACTTGGAGGCATTTGCTACAATGGGATCCACGACTCAGGATATTACCAATTCACAATCCCAGACCTGTCACCTAAAAACAAATCATACTGTGGGACACAGTCAGAGGTAAGACTATGAAGGTCAGCATTTCTGACTCAGGAAATGGCTGGACTCACTTTAGAGAGTCCTGTCCTCTTCAGCTGGGAGTAAACTTTGGGTACTGATGGAAGAAGGAGACAAACTCCAGTATCAAGGAAAAGCAAGAATCACACAGCTGTGCTTGGCAGTTACAGGCAAGATACTCACAGGCTTAGTGATATTAATCTGTTGTTCACTTTCATCTTTATTACACAGAACTGACGTTTATTAAGGCAAATGAATAGGCAGCACAGCATATAAAGAGCTACCAAACCGTGTTTCCTTGGGGAGGCTGTTTTGACACCAGATAGAGTCTTCATGTTTCAAAGTATGTTCCTGATGTCTCAAAGACTCAGTACTGCCTGCATTTCTCTGTCTCACCATCCACAGTTCAAGAACCCTCTTTATCACTTCTATAACTCCATCGTCTCCAACGACTCCTCAGTGATTGTGAAGAGCCAGCCCGTGAATTACTCATTCACCTGCACGTACAATGCCAACTACCTGGTGAACCAGGCTGCCTTTGACCAAAGGTACATCCTCCTCTGGCAGTGTGTCTCACCCTCTCTTCATCACCACACCTCACTCATACAGAAATTTGTCCTGTCCCCAGGGTGGCCACTGTCCATGTGAAGAACGGGAGCTCCGGCTCATTTGAAAGTCAACTGTCCCTCAACTTCTACTCTGTAAGTGCTCTTTGCCATTCAGACTTTCACCTTCACCTTACAAAGGCTTCAGCCAAAGAGCTGGGTAAAAACAGGGCTGCTGCTCCTGACTTTTGTGTGTCATGGAGCACATTTCTACCCTGGAACAGATAATTGCAGTGGGATTGGCAGGGGTTCTTCTTTCTGCTGATTAACAGGGATATACTTCAAGTGAACAGAGCAGACACATGCCAACTGTTCTTTTAATCCCTCAAAATCAGGCAGATTTTTCTGCTGAGAGGTACATTTCTAACCTGCTGACAGGTTTTTATAAGAAAAAGCAAAACTTGTTTGTAGCCTCACTGCAAGCGCAGCAGGAATCTGCATGTACTGCTGGCCTTGCATGGCCTCAATAGGCACAGCAAAGCTCCTTGAATTTCTCTTGCAGCTTTCTCCCTGGTCCTATCACCTGACAGATATTTCATGTACCCCAGAGATCTTTAGGTCGTGCTGGAATTTTGTTGCCAACAAAATACTGTCCCTTGATATGAGGCAGATCTTTTGAAACATCCCTTTCCTCTCCATGGCTCTACTGCACTGCTGGAGCAGCCAACTGCTGATCCTGGAATCTTTTCTCCACAAAAGTACCAAAAACAGCCTCTCTATTTTAGCACAGCTAGAAAAAGCACAACTAGGAATATACTGTGTTAAACTTATAGGCCCGGTAAAAGGAGTATTTACCACTAGGTAAACCAATGGTAGGACTAAACATGTTATTCTTTGTATGATTCTGGTGCTAGCTTTGTTACCATCTTACCCAGCAAGAAGCAGTGGGATTTAAGGTAGGCACTTCAGTGTATTTGTAACCAAAACTTTTCACCTGAGCACCAGACACTGCTCCATGTTCAGCAGGGTGGCTTTCTTCATGTGATTTCTGCTTTTCTTCATTCCTGTTCCTGAACACATGGCCATGTCCCAACCCCATTCCTGTTCTGTACAGTCCTCTCCACTCTCTCACCCCCACCAGCTTTCCCCACCACCACAAGCAGCAGCAGCAAGCTTGCTTCCCACCCATGCTGTGATATAACACGTACCACAACAGCATCAAGTTCTGCCACTTATCATCATTATAAGCCAAATATTAATAAAAGGATTTTTAAGCATCATCTTGGGCTTGCAATAGTCCTACTACCGGTGTAGACTTTGGAGGCTGCAGGTTGTAAGAACCCAGATTTCTGGAGTCAATCTCTCCAGTGGTGTCTGAAGTTGAATCATGCTTGCTTTGCATGTTATGAGTAATGTATGATGCCTTTGTCTTTGTCGTTCAAAGAATGCCAAGTTCTCAAGTATAAAGGAAGCCCCCTTCGTTGTTGAAACATCAGAAATTGGTTCTGACATATTTGCTGGAGTGGAAGCTAAGGGCTTAAGCGACAGGTAAGCAAAGGGAGGAGGAATGAGTAATAAATTGGCAATTGGGACATTCCTTGCAAATCTGGGGTTTGTATCTCCCCAGGTTTAAAGTTGTCCTCAACAACTGCTGGGCAACTCCGTCCTCGGAATATTTCTACCAGATCCACTGGCCTTTGATCACCAAGGGGTAGGTGCCAGTGGGACCCAGGGGAGCCCCTCCACACAGCCCAGCCCTGGGGATGACTGGAAAATGTTGTGGGGTATAAGGGAGTACAGGAAAAGCTAGCCCTCAGCAGGGCAAATGCTTTCATCAGACTGTGACCTCAGGAGATGTTTCACCGAAACCAGGGGGGCTCTGACACTGCTGCTCCACACACAATGCAGGTGTGCCACGGACTACTCCATCCTTGTGCACGAGAACGGGAAAACGAACCGGGCCACGTTCCAGTTCAACGCCTTCCGCTTCCGCAACATCCCCAAGCTGTCCAAGGTGTGGCTGCACTGCGAGACGCACATCTGCGACAGCGAGAAGTTCTCCTGCCCCGTGGTAAGGCCTCCCTCCTGGAGAAATTCGCAGTGCCATATTCAGACAGAGGAGGTTGAGCCCTTCCCGAGGCCATGTGGGGTGTAAAGCCAGTGCCAGGGCTCTCAGCAGATGGAGGCACTGCAGTGTGTGAACCCAGCTGTGCACCCCAACCCCTGAAATGCCACAGGCAACATTGGGAAAATTGTTTAAACCTATTGAGAAATAAGGTAGCCATGGGAAAACTCAGCTCTTGTCAATATCCCAGACTACAGTCCTGTCTGACAATTACAGTTAAACTCAAGCCTGGAAAAAGGGAGAAAGTTGAGCCTTTTCCATTTTACCAAGCATCTTACCAAGCTAAGAGCACCCTGAGGGCAGTGGGATAATCTGGCTCAAAGCTCCCAGTCCCCCTTCCCAAGGAAAGTCCTCCCTGCATGCTGCAGTAAGTGATTGCTCTTGCAGCCACCCTATTCTGCATAAAATCCATAAATTGTCTCTGGAGCAGGAACTGAGGTAGAAGAGTGGGTTCCTGTGTCCTTAGGTGGGAGTGTGGTGAGGGTGCTATACAAGCACATAGTTTAACATGGGCAGGCAAAATGCCTTTTTTTAAAGACTTCTCTCTCCATCCTTCACCAAGTCAGAGCTCTGCCCTTCTTTCTCTGATGCAATGAGCACGTCATTGCTATAAAATGAAATAGAATTTTATTTAACCTGAAATGAAAGCCGACATGCTGTGATTTCAACTACAAATATTTCTTGCTGGAGAAGAAAAATCATCACCCCTGGTGAACCCAATCTTTCTTTCTAACCCCCTTCTCAGTCCAGGAGCCCAATTAAGGCAGCATTTTTTATTGTACAGCCTTGGTGCTAAGCAGGGGGAGCTGACTTGTGCAAAATTTGCATGTTTGACAAAAACACATTGCTAGAAATTCTATATTCCAAAGGCAACAGAAAAAACTCTTGGATTTTGTTGTTTGTTCTTCTTCAACTTTTTATCCAGCCAGAGATTGGGGTTAAACCACAAACCCATTACTTCATATGTGCCCTACTGGCTGTACTGTCAAACGTCTACATCATCCTTTCAGGCACTGTGTAGAATTCCCACCTCACCCTCCAGTACAGGATAATTGCTCGATCAGGCTGACATCCCTCGAGTCCTCCTTCCACTCAAAAATGCAGCTGGTGGTCTCCTGCAATTAAGGTTGACCAAGCTGGTGGTCTGTGCTTACAAGCACCTCATAACCAGAATTACCACATGCTGAGTTTGTAATAAAAATGCCCACAGCTGGGGATCTGCAAAGGTCAGGAGATGGACAAGGACCTTTAATCTGTGGAACACTGCCTCCAATACAGACCTTGTCAGCTGTGACAGGCATCATTAGTGCTGGACATGAGCTGATCTATGTGGAAAGGATTTGGTGCTTCCTGTTCCTACCCAATGGACAGCAATTATCATTAGCAATAAATAACCACAGAAGCCTTCACAGAGGTCAAGGGTTAAACAGATGGAGCTCAATTTCCCGCTTCTTGACAGCTGTTTCATTTAAGGCAGGGTGGGAAAGACAGCCCACCAAAATCTTCAGAAAATGAACTGTAAAGACTCTCCTTAAATCTCTCCACCAAAACTCCCAATAATTACAGGCAGAAACAAAAAAATCCCTAGAAAATATGCAGCAATTTCCTTGGTTGGAAACATGAGAATTGTGCCTGGATTTTTAAAATAATTTTTAGTTCTTTTGGTATACATGGCTTTCTTTCTGCTCTCTTGAGACATGTGACAAACGAAAACAGCGCGCGGAACAAACCGGAGGTGTTTTGGTGGCGGAGATCACTGTGCGCAGTAAGTGCCTGGCTTTGTGGGGTGCTTCTCCCTTTGGGAAGCAACGTAGCTGGCAGCATAGGAGCAAGCAGAGGGAGCTGATGCCCTCTACCAGGCCCCTTTCCCCCGGGGCAACAGGAGTCTTGAGCAGAAATTGATTCCCTCCAAGCTCTGGCAGAAGAGCTCAGTGAAATTCTCATTTACCAAGTGAGTCAAAGCACCCCTTTGGCATTTATGATAAGTGGCCAAACCACTCACACGCCAAGCTGGCACTGAAAGCTCTGCTCACCTGCCTGTGACCTCAGCAGCAGCTCAGACACGCTCTGGCAGGTTGCACAGGAGTGGGAGAGACATCAGGATTAGGAGCAGCAGCAAAGTTTCAACATGTGCTGCAGGGAAGTTTCGTGCCTGTCCCTCCTGACACACATTGCACTGCTATCAGGTTTCCCTGCTGCAGACCAACTGTTTCCTCTGATGCCTCCTGCAGGCACCAGGGATTTCTCTCTGAGCTGGATCAGCTTTTGAAACAAGTCCTTGGAACAAACAATGTTTTCACTAGAACCCTCTATACTAGTCGATCAACTGTCTCCACACCAATCTGAAAGCCAATTTAAAATTACAAATACACGTAGAATAGAATTACTGTAATCCATTATGTAGCACCAGTAAGCCGCCATCGATGTTAGAAGATAAAAGAACTGAGGATGCTTTCATAATTTCAAACAGTAAGCCAAGAGGAAGAATTATTAAGAATTTCAAAATGTGGCAAATGTTTTGTGTTCTGCTTTTACAAAGCATGCTGTGCACTTTGCCCTGTTTTAAACATCATCCCAATGTAATCTTTTTCCTTCTCTTTTATACAGGCAAAGGTTTATCCAGATTTCACACACTCTCAGGTAAACAGAAAAGCATGACAATGAAAGTAGCAATCCCGAACACAGACTTGGAGTGTCTTTGTCAACATAAAATCCATAGCTCAAAGAAAAAAAAAAATAAACTGAAAAAGTGGTAAATTTGACAGAAGAGGAAATATTTCAAAATCAGATTTTATTTCCCAGTGTTATATACTTTGTTTTCTGTATTTTGGTTCATTCCTCACACTGGACAATAAAATCACAGCAATAATTTCCAATACTGAACAATACTTCCTCCTATTGTCACACCCGCTTCCCAAAAAGGAGCAATCATGTTTTACTGGGATAACAGGGGTGTCTGAAAGCATTTCTGATTGGAAAGGGCTTGAAACACACCTTTCAAAAGTCTATTTGTTAACATTTGGTGTGTTGACAGAGCCACATTAGCGCATGCAGTTTTATTGAACAGGGTGGGAAGAGAAGGTGAAAGGGAGCTGACAGGGAAGTACTCACGCATAGCCTGTGTTTCTCTTGCAGATATCATCTTCCACCTACTCTTTGCGATTGGATTTTGTGCTGTTTTATTATAGAATGCAGCCCGGCTGTGATTCTTAACTTTGCCCAATCCTGTTTGGACCTGGACCTCTTTACTAAAGATGTTTATTTTACAGAGGAAAAAGGAAAGCCACAAAAAATCCTTGTGCACCATTTTACCAGATAAATAAAACATTCCATGAGCTTTGTGCCTCAAATAACTGGAAAATCCCAAAGCAGATTTGCTTCTCCCAAGTCTCTGCTGGCATTTTAAACTAGTGAAAACCCTTGGGTTATATATTTTGCCAATGCCTCCTTTTATAAAGTTGTGATGCCGATGGTACTTGTTTCTAAAAGGAATGTAGGGATGTGCAAACTCAACATTTTCAATGCCAAATTTACCTTCAGGGCCCCCCTTCCCTGTCAGTCTCAGTGTGGTACCAAACTCCCCTCCAGGCCTGGTCTTGCAAAGCCCCAGTTTGTTCTGTGAAGTCTTTGAACAAAATGAAAACCAACCTAACATGTCAAGGATGGGAGAAAAGGGTGCTTTTCATGTAGCAGTAATTAGAAGGTGCTCAGAATTAATTACCTGACATTTCTTTCCTGATTTTCGGTGTTGTCAGTATTGATTGGTTGGATTAAGTAGAGCACACTGTAGGAGTAGGATGTCTTGCTGACTGGACAGGCTCAGTGCTGGGTGGTTACATAGTGTGGGCACATATTGAGCACATCTGAGGTTGGAAAACAAGGTAATGAGCTTTACACTTCCTTGAAGACATAGCCTGTGGCAGACACAACAGGGTCCAGGTGTTAGGTCTGTATTTCAGTAACAACAGCAAGAAAAAAATCACTAGAAAGGGAAACTATGATTTCTTAAAAGCAGGAGATACCAGGACATGAAACAATTCCCCAACAAGCATAACAGTAGGTTTCTTACTTCCAGTAATTACTAAAACAATGCTGAAAAAGTCTCTTCAACCTGTAAGAAACATTCCTAGACCTTTTCCATGAAACTTCCAGTATCCTAAATGTGAAAGAGGGAAGAGTGGCTACAGTTGTTACACTTCCAATCAATGAACACGGTGGGTGTACCTGTGTATGCACCTACTAAAGCATAAGCACATTACAGAATTTTTGCTATTGTTTGCAGGGAGGGAGCCCCTGAATAATTCTGCGAAGGATTTTCAGCTCCCTGTTCTTAGTGAAAGCTCATGCAGGGCTAGAACACACATCCACTACAGCCACGGCCGTAAAATAAACACATTTAAGTCCATTTCCATGGGAAGTGTCGCTGCTCCAGGTGCCCGTGGGTGTTTCGGAGCTGCGGCCGGCGCGGGGAGCGGGCGCTGTTCCACGCCGCGCACAGCAGAGGGCGCTCCCGGGACGGGCTCGGACACCTCCGGCTCTTTCCCAGTGACCGAATTCCCAAGGCAGAGCCGCGCTCTGCAGTGTCCTGTGTGTGCTCCACGGGATGTTCTGGTGGGACATAATGACCCTGCAGCTTTTCGCCCATGTTTGCTGCATTGCCTCCCTTTCCTCTTCTCTCTTCCCACTGACACCCCACGTTTCAGCACCGGCCAGGTGGCTTTACGTCTTCAAATTCTTGTCCTTCTCCAAAGCCTGTTTCTTTTGCCGTGCTTTGACAACATTCACTGCACTCCTATCACAGCTATTTTGTGTGGAAAGCCTTGACGCAAGTTTCCTTGGTAGGCTGATTAATTCCTTCCTGGTTATACAACAAGTGTTGCTTTGGAACAAACCTTGCAGGATTTCAGCAGCTGTGAATTGTGCCTGTGAATTCGCAGGCCACCTCCCCAGATGGAGCCCGTGGGCACACAAACCTCCTGTCCATGTTACTGCCCTGAGTGGGGAGCATGGATCCAACGAGCTGTGGCTGCAGGATGGGCACAGCCCTCCTGTTTGTCCCTGTCTGGATCACTGTGTCCCTACAGAAATGGTTTGTTGCTAAAAACAAAACAAACAAACAAACAAACCACAACTGAAAAACACCTGCCAGAGGTGACTGTGGAAAAGTCTGCTAGAGAAGGCAGCAACAAATGAACAGGTTTCAACTCCGGAAGGACTGTTCCTTAAGAAAGCAGAAGCTGTCTATCCTAAATAGTTTGCATAAAAAATGTAGAATATAATCAACGTTCTTTTTTGCTAACCTGCATACAGTTGATCACTACTTATTCTACTAAACACTATTTATGTTGCCATTATCAGAAAATGTAATGATTGCAAAAGCTTTTAGCACAAGATGAAGTTTGATAGACGTCATCATTTCAGATAGACTACAATGATGGATCTTTTCCAGCTGTCTGGGCATGAGGATGCTTGCCTTAATCTCTGCATCTGAAAGTCAAGCCCAATTCTGGCAATGGAAACATAGGGAGGTTACTTAGAGAGGACACAGATAACCTGTTTAGAGCCCAACATTTGTCTCCACAAAGATTCCAGTTGAGTTTTGTCCCAATTCTCCCTTCCATTTGGATGAACCCTAGTGAGACATGAATTTTCACATGCTTTCCTTCCACAGTTTGGCACTGCAGTGCTGAAGCACAAGGTCACTGTGGTCATGACAAGAAGTAGGAAGAGAAATGAACACACACAGGCATCAAGATGATAACAACAGAGGTTGCAGCACAATATTGCCAGTACAGTGACATACTTTACACAATATTTTGTTCATTAAATATAGGTTCACTTCTCACTTGGAAATGATAAACACCATTGACCTGGGTGGCCTTTATTTGACAGTCACAGCACATGCAAATAACAATTAAGAAGGTCCAACAAAAACTGCCAATGAAAGAATGAGTCAAATCAAATACAAAATGAGCAAGTATGCCACAATGCAAGCTGGTGCCTTCCATTATGGACAATCTATCTTCAGTATTCCCAAACAAGCAGTGCTCTTGGCACTGTGATTCCTGTCCTGCCACCCCAGGTCCAATAATGAAAAAGAAGGGGCAGGTTCCGAGACTGTCAAGTCAGAATTAATTATGGCCAAGCATTAATGCCTCATATCCTGTGCTGGGATCTCACAATTTCAAATCCAAGCTCCAGAACAAGGCCTCAGTAGCTGTTCTCTGGGGGCATGCTCGTGATCCTGCTGCAGAGATGCCAGGCTGGGGCTGACCTGACATGCCCACCTTGTGCAACCCCTGCTAGGGCAGCCCTGGAAGGAGGGAGGCACATCAGGCCTGGAAGCCTTCCTGTAGGGGGATTTCAGCTCCATAGGGCACTGAGGTAAACACTGCATGTGCTGCCAGAATTGGCAATACATTACACAACATAAACACAAGCAATGTCCCAGATCCAGATGCCACGTATAGAAACTCCCCAGTCTTAATCCTCATTTGAATGCCAACTTCATCCCTTTATTCTGTAGATCCATGACAATTTGTTTAAATATCCCAGTCAGGGACGAAGAAAAACCCTACACCAGAATAGTACCAAGACTCATTACCTACAAAACACATCATAGATGTACATGGTCTGTATTAGGAGTGAACTTCTCACTCTGCACTGAAGATCAAGTCTTTTCAAGTTATTCCCATCCAAAGGGCAGCTCACAGGTGCAGAGGAAAAAATGGCTATTGATTGATTGGACTCCATGGCCCTTCCATGTAGCATATCACTGCAGCCCTGTGAAGGTCAAGTTCAGTGGCTTCAGAGGAATAAATAACAATTCCTGCAGTGTGGCAGTAAGCCACACAAGGCTGAGAAAAGTGTCCTGGGCTCTGTCAGAAGCTGCATTGCACTGAGAAGCAAAGAGAACAGCCCTGCTTTCCAATACAGTTTTCTGCACTTTGTTGTTACAGGGTAAACCTACAACACACTTCTTTAAAAGCAAACATTAGATATGTTCTGGTTCTAAAACCTAAGAGAAATGCTGTGAGATTCCATGATATGAAGCCCACCTGCAATGCAAGCTGCTGCTCTGGGGTGCAGCCAGTCTCCAGCCTTCCCAGAGTGCTTCCTGCACTGAGCAGTCTGTGCCTTCTCCCCTGCTAAATTTTCTCTGCGTGTGGTCTCATCCACATTAACATCCTCTTCCCTTCCTCACACCACCTCTCTGAGAATTTACACCCTGTGACACAAAGCATCCACTGGAAGGGATCCCACCCTGTTGGAAGACAGTCTGCTCTTCTGCTTACATTCACCTGCTCCTAACAGAAAAATAACGTCAGCATTTTTCTTCTGGGAGCAAGCACATCATCATGCCTCAGACACGGACATTCAGGACGTATATTGTATTAACTTTATCTTAAAAAGACAATCCACAAGAGGTAGCACAGACTTGTCAGGAACATGGCCCTAAAATGTGTTTTGAGAAGATCTTGCAGGTTTAAATTTCATTCTGCTTTTCCTTAAGCACATTCTGCAGAGTGCAAATGATGCAGTAAGTCATGACAGGAGGTAGGGCATCCCATAGCTTGGTAAGCACTAAAGCTGAGGCCTAATGCTAAAGCAAAGATCTGATGCTAAAACACGTGTCTTATCACTGTGAAATGTTTGCCCAGCACTGTAAATTTACATGGTGATTAATACGCACTAAGAACATTCTGAGCACTTCTCACTGTCTCCATGCCCAACATTTCTGTGCTAGCACCTTATAGTAAATACTCCAAAGTACTCTAAAAACAGTAACTGATTCGTCTGGAAGATTTAATCTTCCCTTTACAAACTGAGAAAAACTGAGGTATAAAGAATGTCATGGCCAGGGCGTCATATCAAGTTGGCACTCATTCCAGTAGAGGGGAATGTTACTGGAACAACAGAATATTAATCAAGGAAAAATATGTAGCTTGATCTGATACTTCTGAGAATGAATTGTGAATTGAAAAAACTTGCAAATTTGCATTTATTTTATCTGTATTGAAAGAGAAAATCCATATATACAGAAAATCAATACAATAAATTCAAGGATTCTGATACACAATTTATTATGTACCTGGTGACACACAGTAACAAATCACAAGTACCCACAGCTAACATAAAATAAAACTCAAAGGTTAATCTCCTGGGAGGAAGCTTACATCAACAGGTTTTTCCCCACACTTGTGCTAGGTGTGCCACTGTGCCTCAGTGGGTGTCAATCCTCACCTTCCACCGGACCCTCCCCTGGCCCCCTCACAGCCAGCCAGACCCAGGCTGTTCACCTGTGTGAAGGCAAATAATGCAGTTTCAGCTTCTGTCTGGGTATGTGGCCTCTCTCTAAAGTAATCACAGCACTTGGGAATTTCACAGACATAACAGATACTTTTTCAGAGTTCTTGATCCCACTGGGGATGGGTAGGCTGCACCATCTTCAGTGGTTTATACTTTTAGCAACAAAAGGAGCACAACTATTGTATTGCATACCTGATCTGGGGTACATGATGCAAATAAACCTGAACCTTCCATCTTGCAGTGACTATTTTCCAAAATGCAAAGAAAAGCAGAGGGGAAAAAAAAGCCCAACGAAATATTCTGAGGTTATTGTATCAGTGGTCCTTCACCAGACTAAACTGCAACTTTTTTCAGTACTTTTACCTAGATTTTCAACCACTTCACAGCTTTGTCAGATGAGGAAGCAGTTTCCTCCTCACACCCATTAATAGCACCAAAGGCAGGCTGCCTAGGATGTACAGCTCCTGTTCTTGTGCCACATCTCTCCCATCTGCTCAGCAGCCTTTCTAAATGCTTTCTTTCTCCAGAGCAACTGGGATAATGAGCTTGGATAAGGCATGATATCCACACCCCTATTCCCAGTTTTGGACTACATCAGGGCACTCTTCATCAACTGCTGGAGACCTGCTGAGAGTCTTCGGGCAAGGTTTGTAATTCAATGGAAAAGACCAGGATGGACAGACAGATCCCTTTTGAATTTCCTTTGCTTATGAGTGGAGGGAAGGACAACAGATATTCAAAAATCATCTTCCTGGAATGCCAGGCAGGGACAGCCTGAACATTGGCTGATGAACTGCCTGAACCACACAGGACTGGCAGCAGGCCAGCAATCCGTGCTGCTGCCACGGCTGCTCAGATTACAGTCATTGTACCTTACTCAGCTTCTGCTGCCCGTCTACCCTCAAGCAGCAGCACCTCTCCCTAACCCAGCAATCTCATCTTGACCTGGAGTTAAAAGGCAAAACAAAGGTTACTCTGAGAAGAGTTTAAGGTAACCAGGCCATGTTGTCAGAACTGCCTGGATCTGATTTAGAGGTATTGATCTCAGCCTCATTGGTGACAGATAGAACATTTAGCTACCTCCTCAAAATATACCTATAGCTGCTATGTGTTCACAAGTCCTGCAACCACCCCTGCAGCTACAAGCTATGGTGGGAAGCATTCTGTTGGTTAATTCCAAGTGATTCAGCCATGAAAATCACCTGTTGAATGCTTACAGTACAAACGGATTTTATTGCAGTTTCAGATTCACAGAAAGTGCTTTTTGCTCTGACGTCCTTCCCATATTTAACTTTTATTTCTTACAGATATAGCCCTGTGGTTTAACATTTCCTTCACAGGTATGGCATAGAGCAGGACAGCACCATGCAGATAGACCATGTAAAAACATACCTTAAGTAACAAACCTTAACCAACAAACCTAAACCAAAGTGCAGCAAAAATGCAGCAGTCTCAAGCCTGGCTTTGGTATTTGACAAATCATTTTCAACTAAAAGTACCTTTCATTTCCAATAAATACATTCCAACTTTGTCCCAAATGCAGCTTTGATTTCAGTCCACAATAATTATTCTCCAATCCATATCTTGAACTAGCTAGTATCATTCTTCAAGTAGGAAGGAATAAAAACATACCTAGGAATATCACTCTTACATGGAATTTGGGATTCCTTAATCCCCAAGAACTGAAAATCACACACAGGCACCTCAGATGTATTTTGATTGGAGACAAACTTTTTTGAGTATACAAACCTGGGGAAATCACAAATTCAGAAAAGGAAGACATTTAATTAGAATATCAGATTTGGCAGATGTTTGTAAGCAGGGAGCACAATATCAAACCTCTTTCACTAAAGAAAAGGAGCTGTGAAAGTCCTGTTCCTTCAAGTCTTTCCTAGACTTTTTCCAAAAATATAAAAACCTAGTAGACTCCCCAGGAGAGCTAGGGGTGACCAGGAACCCATGCTGGCACACTAGGGGTACACAGCCATTCTCAGTGCATCTTCCAGGAAGATGTCCAGAAATTCTGCCCCTTTTCTGGTATCCAAGTAGTAACTCCAATATTTAATCCAGTGAATTCCCTGAAAAAGGCTGGACATTAAGGTCAGCTTGCTGCTGGATTGTGAGAACTGTATGCATTTGTTGGTTTTGTTCTATTGACCAACAAGTACATAATAAAAAAGTTAAGTTAGACTTACTGCATGGCTGCTGACCTCAAACTGTGAGACAGCAAAGACAAGTTTCCCATTTAGTGGAGCTGTTTAACTTCTAGCAGAATTGACTGACACCTGAATGACTGCAAGGCTGAAGGGGACATGAAGAGCCACATAAAACCCCTTCCCTTCTAATTTGTCACAGAACAAGCAGAGCTACTGATCGGTACTAATATTCCATTAATTATTTATCACCACATAGTGAACACTTCTATACAGAATTTAACCACAGGCATGTCCCTGAACAGCTCAATAGGCTGTAATTGAATGGATAAATGTGTATTGCTCATTTAATATCTGTTGGCTGATAATCAGTTAAATATCTCATGGTGATGGAAAATTAAGCACCTTGTGGCAGCTGGAAACTGCCACCAGTATTTTACTCATTAATAGTCCTGAAAGTAAAATGCCTGGAGGTAATACAAGAAAGAACTGCTTTTTATGCAAGAGGATTGCCAGCTGCAGGCTTCTCTTTGCTGGACAGAAAAAGAATTTCCAGAGTATCAAACCAAAACTATCAAATTATTAACATCCCTATGAAAAGCATTTCCTTGAGTGATGATGGACAGCAACCTAAACCAACACAGAAATATTTTCAAACAAGACATCAGTGACAATTGAAGACAACCAGAAACAGCTTCATTCATCCTCTCATCTATTTTTACTCTCCTTTTGTGGAGGAAAACTCACTTTCTAAAACAAATACTACCTTTTTTTTTTTTTTTTTTCTTTTTTTTTTTTTTTCCTGGCAATGCTGTGCTAAAATTCCAAAGTTTGATCACTATCTTGGAATTTGGCAGCTTTTCCTGATGGGTAAAAGCAACAGTAATAAGAACAAAGTTCTTCCCCCCCCCCTGCCATGCTCAGGGAAAATATCTCATTTTTCACACCCAGAATTAGTGACGATATTTATCAAAGTCCGGTTCAGGAGTAACTGCTCCCTCCAGAGCCTTCCCAATGAAAAGACACCTGTACAGGCTTTATTTCTGTTACTTCAGTGTCTGGAGAATGTGGGGAGAGGAGACCACCTCATTACAGCGGGCATTAGCTGAGGATGATCAAGCAGGAACGGTCTGAGCTCTGCACAGAGGTGAATCACGGCTGGCAGCACAGCAGTGTCCCCAGAAAGCCCAGGAGCAGACTCAGTTCCTGCTTCACTGAAAATCAGCAGCCTGGCATGCAGGCACACCTCAAACACTGTTCACAGAATTACGGAATATCTCAAGATGGATGGGACCCATAAAGATCATTATGTTATGTGTGGGAGTGGCTTAGTTCAGAGTTTATTATATTCCTAGTGTTGTATGTGAACATTTTACCTGTGCCCTCCTCCCAGGTAAGAACAAAGTGCTGAATCTATAGCAAGCAGAGCAAAGTCCTCCTCCTGCAGAGTTAGGATGCACCAAGCAAAGGGGAAAGCAGCCCATGCAATCAGCATGGTCCTGGGGCTAAGTACAATGCCAGCAAGAAGACTGTCAAAAGATCATTTATTTGTGTATCACTTACCCAGTTAGACTCAGTGGTCTGTGCTTGGGCTGTCTATTGCTGCAATATAGAATTATATACCTAAGGTAACACGACAGAAGAGAATATAAATGCATTATTGAAATGGCAAAACAATGAGTTTGGAAACTACCCAAGAGGCAGACCTTCAGTGATCACAGCTTCCAAAAATCGTGCTCATGCAAGATGCACACAGCAGATTGCTACAGAGCTCAGATGCACACGGCTATGAAATGGTCCTGACTACAGGCATCCTAATTAGAGATATTTCGACAACTGGATCAGTTTTAGATGCAAAGTTTTGCTCTCTGTGGATGAATTGTGTCTTTAAGATACTGGCTACTCTAGAGGGAAATCCATTTATCTCTGTGCCAGGCACACAGTAATCCTTGCTGAGTGTTCTCACTTGCACTATGCAGCGGAAGTGTGTAACACAGTGAAGTCCATAAAGTAAATTGCAAAGAGGATGGCTGCAGTATTAGTCATAATAGCAATTTTCAGTGTTCACTAACAGCTGCTTTCTAGCACAAGAGCAGTATTTCCTGTTTATAAAGCTTCACAGGCTTTCTGCAAGAGCTAGTAAGAAATATAAATCGTCCTTTAAACAGCTAACAGTAAGGACAGAGTCTACACAGATTTGGAAACACTATGGTCTTTGGGAACTACACATAACCTTGAAAACTGACTGCCTTAGACTGAATGTATATTAACCATAAATAACTAGGAAGCACTAGGAAGCATTTATTTACCCTATTATTATTATTATTATTATTATTATTATTACTATTATTATTATTTATTTTTTAAAACCCAAGTATGTACTTTGGGTGAGCTTCCAGGAAACGCAGAAGAGATCCTGTCAGAGAATGTTTATAACGTACTTGTGCTACTCATTGCAGAGGGCACACAATTTTGACAGAAGTGTCAGAGACAGACTTTGTCCAGCTTTACTGTCTGACCATACCAAAACAAAGGGATATTTCAATCAGAAGGCCAAAAAAAAGTGCTCGAATGATGGTCACAAGAAGATGGCCTTTTATTTTGTGTCAGAAAATAAAAAGGTGAAAGTTATTCTGTAGTGCAGCTCTGAATTGTTTTATCCTCTCCAATAATCCCAATTCCCACTGACTTTTTTTTTCTAATAGGTCAGTCTGGATTTTTTGGTCTCCCACAGATTTCATTTGTTTGCATACTTTGTAGTGCCATAATCAAGCACCAAGAGAAATCTTAGGCTTAATAGCCTAAGATACAGTTACCACACAGTTGAAAAATTAGCAAATCAAGTTTCCAAAATATCTGGCATAAATTACAAAAACTGTGATTTTGTGTTTTACAGGAAAAAAAAACATTCCCAGAGTTAATCCATTCATTCAGGTATTTCCCCAGCTTTACAGTTAAGTTCTTCAAGAAAAATGAAGAACTTGAAGAGTAAACCCAAATGTAAATATTAGAGCCTGAATTCAGGAGACTTTCATACGGGTTGTATTACTAAATTCAGAATACTCTTCAAAACCTGAATTCCAGATCCTTTTCCTTGAGAAAATATTGTAAGGGTTATTTTTAACAACTTTATGTCATTGATAATATCATAACTGAAGCTAAGCATCTGAGTAATATCTAGTGAGAACACTGGGAAATACCCAGATAATGAATTCCATTTAGAAGCATGCAAATTCAAATTTTACGGTAACAGCATAAAGGAACAAAATTAGAAGGAAGATTTCCTGATTTATCTCCACTTTTATCTGCAACTGCATGGTTCAAAGCCCACTTTTCTCAGAAACAGGTGATACTGGCAATGATCACTTGTCCGACCACTGACACAGGCTGGCCAGATGCCCTTTCTCTCTACTCCCCACCCCCAGAGCTGCCTTCAGACTTCAGTGGAAAGCTCTGACATGTCAGCTCCACATTTTCAGATTGCTATTGGCCTGCTGAAATGACTTTTTCATCACAACTGTTATTAGACTCCCAAATAGTGTTGCCAAATCATTGCCAGCTTCACGGTATAGTTGAGCACTCATTTAACAGGCTCAGACAATGGAAAATAATTTCAGGGAAGAAAATATTTCCTTCAGCAATTTTTCTTAGCCTTTAAATATTAGGAAATACAGCTACTTTTCCATTTTGATATCAAAACCAAATTATTGGTCTCCCACAGATTTCAGTTGTTTGCATATTTTATAGTACCATATATAGCATTCCTTACAATGATAGCTTCAGAAAAATTTTCACACAGCACCTGTTAAGCTCCAGAAAAATCTATAGTTACATGTTTTTCCCAAATCTTTAACTAACATATATTTGTCTTACTTCCTCTATCAAAACATGGCTGATTTTTATCATACTGGAATATCTATATCAAACACAAAATTTTTGGCCTGACATTCACTCTAGAAGGGACTATACTGAAACTGAGGAGCTTGCAGGAGATATAGAGGATGAAACAGATGACAGTGATCCAAATCAGAGGACAGAGTTAACTAAACAGGATCATGCATTACCTAAGTAACTATTAGGCAATCAGCAATAAATCGATTTTTTCCCCTATGTTGTATCAAGATTTATATCCAGGGGATGACAAATTCTGCCCTCAAGTCTCGGATTTAAAAAAAAAACAAACAAAAAACGAAAAAACCATTTGACTTTGGAAAAGGTCAGTAAGAAATGAAAAAAAGTAATTAAGCAAACAAAAATGTTGCAAGATGAAAGCTAACCACTCTTCCACAGAAGCCCATTGTGCTCTTTGCACCAAGGCTGTGACAGCACAGAGAACTGCTTATCTCAGTTCCACCTGAGAGGAGCCCAGCAAGGCAGACGTGAGCAGGAACAGCTGCATTAGCAGCTCTTGGACAAGCTCTAGCTGGGCTTCACTGAAAGGTTATTAAACACGACCGCAAAATCTCTCTGAGAGAGTTTTTTTATAGAATAACAACCTCTGCAGTGATGGGCAATGGCTCAAGCTTCTGGCCATGCAAACTGGGGAGGAACGGAGGCGGAATTCCCCCAAACTCTGGTAAAAGCCCACATAACTGGCAGTCATTTAAATGCATTGTCTTAAGATGACTGGAATCAAAAATCACAAGGTCTCTGTGGATGAAAAAGTAATTTACTTCTTCAATTTTAAACCCTATGTTAAGTCTGGGCATTGAACCTCCATTAGAAAAGTTTTGATGTCTGACAAGCATATGGAAACTACTGTCCAAGTGGATTAATTGAGAAAGTTCTTTTGTGAATCATTTCAATTTAATGGGAAGAACTAATTTCAAACTGAAATTCTTTACCATATTTATACAACTTGCTATGGATCCTTAAAGCCACACTGGAAGTGATCTTGTAATCACAGAAAAAATAACACTGACAGAAGAGACAACTAGAGGGTAGACGGCGTCCCATTAAAACTGTGTTTTCAGGTTTGTAAGGCTGTGAGTAGGCAGGATAAATCACTGAGGTGAATGCACTGCATAAAAACAAGTTATTACGTGAGGGTGTAGCTGTCACGGTATAAAAGATGGTTGAGTAAGCAGATCGAATAGCAAAGAGCAGGAAGCTAACAACAGTGCTAAGGAGATTACAGAAACAACAGCTGATATTCTACTGAAAGAGGTGAGTGACTTAAGACACAAAAAAAGCCTAAAGAAAAATATTGAAAAAAAAAAAGTTGCTTGCTTTGTCCGTTTGTCCTCTTCTTGGGCAAAGGTGCTTAGCTGCTGTTAATAACTCCTTGTTGCCACAGAGTTAAGACTTCAATGATATTGTTGATCTCTTCTGCTCTCTCGCATGTCACAATGCATGTTTTGATCTTTCATTGTAAGGTCATTAAAGGATGCTAAGAGATTTTTATGGTTTTATGTATGAGGAGTATCCTCTCTAGAATATCTGGTTCCATTTACCAATCTTGACTAACAGCTACTGTGCGATCACTTGCTTTCTGCAATTGCACTTCAGGGGTGGAAAAAAAGAAAGGGGACGGAGATGGGAGAGGCAAAAATTCTAAGTTCTTAACTTCTATGACAACTATTTGATACATGGAAATCTGTGAGATAATGAATCAATGTATACCGATATGTATTTTTGAAGAGCATGTGGAATTACTTCAAGACTGGAAGAAAGCAAATAGCACTTCAACCCACAAGATAAAAAGGAGGATCCCAGCAACAGCCTGGATGCTATTTTTTCAAATACTGAAGTAGTACTACAGAATATTAACTACACCAGTGACTACAAAGAACTAAGTGAAGCCACCAGCTCCACTGCCTGGATATACCTCCTCAGACAAGGGTTTTTTTTCATTTTTTTATTGATTTATTTTTTTAAACAAACACAGATTGCAAAATTTGGAGATAAGGAGAACGCAAATGAGATGAAATCCATCTGGGTGTTACAGAACTGTTTCCTAATATGTCTCCTTGCTAAAACTTATTTTAAAAAATTAAAAACACCCATGTGTACCACTTTTGAATTAAATAGAAGTACAGGAAAGAAATCATCATTTCCAGCACTTGCCAGAAACCCTAGAGCTCTGGGTTGTCGTCCAACTGCGTTGGGAGGCTGAAGTCAAACGCTTTCTACAGTAGTTCCTGCTCTATGGGAATATGGAACCCTTTCCTTATATTTGGTCAACAAGATGGGTTCGGGATGTATTACTCTAATATGGAATAATTAACGATATTACTTACAGCAATGGTTTTACAACAATACGTGGGTGTATAAAATGAAGTGTGGCATGTGACAGCACCTCAGGAGGAAGTCTTGCAATGACCTGCACTCCACACCATGGGCTGAAAAATGAGTAAGCTCAGGATGTCAGCAGCCAGAAGAGGATAACAAAGGGTGTTACCACAGAACAAGACTTTTTTGTGAAGTGTGTGACCAGCATATGGAGCAGATACTGCTTTCTATAGTCAAGCAGTTTTTATTATTTACAAAGTAACTGAACAGATTAAGACATTTCTTCAATTTTTCCTCTGTTGTTCAGAATCAACTGCCTAATGCTCATATTACTAATAATCCAATTCACACTGATGACGCTGATTTCACATTTATAGTATTCACAGCATTTATTGCATGCTCCTGCTAACAGAGAGACAGATTTCCTTATGTGTTATAGACAAGAGCCCAGCTTAAATGTCATAATTTCCTCAAGGAAAATTTGAAGTTGGATGGTACCAGTTATAACCAGAGATGTGGTATTGCAGGAATATTTCCTAGCATTTGCATTGCATACCTCTACCAGGAAGCACCTTCTTTGGATTGCTACAGGGTGAGTCAAAATGCTGTGATTGCAGTCATAACAAATTCATCTAAAGCTATGGGCAGACTGCCTGAGAAGCTCAAAGCACAGTTTTGGAACAAACTGCCATGGTGGGTGTTGTGTTTGAAAGGTTGAGAAAGGAGCAGGCTGTGTGCCAAAGAAGCAACACTCAGGAGCTCCAAGCAGCCTCAAATACAGTTACATCCCATGGTACAGAGATTAATCCTGGCAGTGCTGCCTCAGGCTTAAAAGGTACTCAAGGCAGCATGAGCCAGTGCCTGAAGTGCCACCCGAGGATGTACAAGACTGGGGCTGAAAACACAGTCTGCTTCTGACTAGTTAAAATATTTCTATAGGTTGGTATCAACTGCAGCAAATCATAGGCAAAACACCCAAGCCCAGCTGGAAATTAAGCGAAGACATTGTGCTTCAGCATTTCAGAAAAAAAATAATGCAATTCTGTTCAGCTAAGACTGTTCTCTTGCTTTTTAAAGTTTGAAGGATCCTCAAAGCAAAATAGGCTTCAGCTTTCTGAAACTGCTAGAGACCAAATAAAACGCCTTCCTAAATAGCTTTGAGGTCTTCTAGAAAGTTCTTTGTGGGAAACAGCCTGAACAGAAATCAGCTACTTGTTAGAGAAAATGATAGAGCTGCCTGCAAAAAAAGCTGACTCAATTTCAGTACAGCTGGAGAGCACTGCTTGCCTGTGTTTGCTGTTAAGTGCTTACCCTTTTGTCATTTGTTATAATTAAAGACAAACAAACCTCCTTCCCTCCCATTTCCTAACAGAAAGTACCAACTTCACAGCAGATCTGGCACAGGCACAAAGCAATCCATATCAAAGGAAGTTCTCACCACAAGAGGATGAGAAGTCACAGGAAAACTGTGTTAACACTACGTTAACTTACACAAAAAGCTTACAGAGGGGCAGCAATTTTCAATCTCCTCCCCATTTCCAATTTCCCAGCTTGTTGCCACAAAGTCTCATGTTGTTTTAGCAACTCCTGGCAGGAGCCGGGGGTGTCCCAAGAATTTCAGAATTTTTTACTGAGGGAGAAAGTGAGATTCATGCACTGCAGTAACCTGTGAGCTCAGAGGCAGAAGAAACAATGCCAGAGGGTACAGAGCCCCTGACAAAATCCTCCTGGTTCCTCAGTGCAAGTCTTATGCTAAATCAGTCCTCCAGAAAAGCCCAGAAATGGAACACAGCATCTATGCGAAAGTAGTAGTCAAACTGGGTTTTACCAAAGAGTACAGATGAAAATCAGAGTGAAAAATTAGACAAAGCCTTCTCCTGTGCCAGCATTTCCCACTGAAACTGGGGAGACATTGGTCCAAGCACTGTTGTCAAATACCACAACCCCAGAATCACAGGACTTGGAGGGCAAAACAAGCAAAACAGAGGAACAGATACTCCACCTCAGCCTTTGAGCAACCAGGTCCAAAAGAGATGAAACATTCTCCTGCTGAACCTGACAGGTGAAGCCATCAGAAGACTCCTTGGCATTGCAAACACAACCAGCATAAACAAAAGCTGGGACAGAGTTACCCAAGGACAACTGGTCAGAAATGGCTGTTGACGGCAGTCTGGAGAGCTGAGCCCAGCTTCTGGCTGCCATGGGGTAGGAAGCATTCCGAGGTGCTTGAGATGCCACAACAAGCTCGAAGGTGTCTGGCACATTAACCAAAGCATTGGCAAGGTTCACCAGAGTGAGAGCTATTGCAGCACTGAGAGCAGGAGTGGCACTGAAGGGCACAATGAAACATGCTGTCACCAAGTGGCAGCACACCCCTACTTCACACTCTACATTTTCCTCTCATTCCTCTTTGTATTCTGCTGGCTCCGACTTGTTTATGTGTCACCAAATATTAATTAAATAGTCTTAATTAATTAGAGAATTTTGGCTTAATTTTTTCAATGGCATCCTGAGTTTGGACTCAATATATATTGCAACCCAGGGCAGGTCAGATTTTATAGCTTATCATACTGTCTTATCACACTTCAGCTGGAAGGAAAACAGCTGGGTATATGGGATGCAGCATAAGAGTAATTGAGGATGAGGCAAGTGCAATGAAGTGCAAGGTTAACTCAGTAGTACTCTTGTTCGTCTCTCTCCATGTAAACCAGAAGTAACATTCTGTATAAAACAGCACAGGTAGACATTCTTTTCCTGGACAGAAAAGCACGCACTTCTGCTGCCATCCTAGCCCAAGAGAAATCCCTGTTCTTGTTATATATTTATCGCAGATTCTTTCTGTCAAAAACAACTTAAATCTGGGAAACATGCTAGTTTTAAAACACAAGAGAAGTCACACTCAATACAATGGAAATTCAACTAAAATGTCTGTACTTAAGTGCTCACCATGACAAATCTCTTTAGTGATTTGTCATGACTTCCTCCAGGCTAAAGTACCTTTTGACAATCATATCTGCTGTAGTTCAACTAAAAAGCATCAGATTCATCCCTTTTGCAAGTCTGTTGCTGTGAGTGCAGAGGAAATGTCTCAGAAGGGCACTGGAGCATTTACATAGCCGTACATCACACACTGGTTCTGAATCACACTGTTCTGAATCAGGTACACAAAGTCATTTACTCACCTTGCTCCAAACCCTTACTAAACATGACCCAGGGGTTACAACTTAGCAACAGGAAGTACTGATTGCCTAAATTTGAATATCATTACCTTTTTTCCTCAATGTATTTCCCTGAACTGCAATATACAACTATGTATTTTTAGTCAAGCAAATTACTTTTTCAAGGTCAGTAGCTTCACTTGGTGCAAAATTGAATTTGAGAATTCTTTATCTGTACAACCCTAAAAACCTGTGCGTGTTACTGAAACGACCTCAAACACAGTCTTGACATTTCTAAACGTATTTTTAGGCACCAAAATACAAGTGCCTTAATCATTACATAAGCAACTTCAACAAGAGAGGCTTAATTAAAATCCAAATTCTCAGTTCAAAGCAATGCTTCTCTTTGTGATCTTGCATGGCAGTGATCTCGAAAACCTTCTAGAATTTAGCTCCTGTGGTCTGTTTACACAGATTTCTAAAGAAATACATATAATACTGTGGAAATTAAGGACCATGCCAGTACTGATCAAACAGCATAATTCATTGGGCTTTTAAATCTATGTATCTAATGGAGTCCATAGAATTAAATCACAAAAGCATTGGACACCTCCTCTCACAACAAGTCACATCTTGAACTTGAACTTCTTATATTTAACCTAGTCTTTAACTGGGGCAAAGTTGTCTCAGTCAAGGCTTGATCTGAAGCACAGATTGAGGAGAAAGATTTCAGTAACTACAGGAATTTTGCATTGTTCCTATAACAATGTATAAGCAGAAGATCTGCCATACTTTAAAGGCTGAACCTCTATTGGTTTATAATTATTGGTAATCAACATCAATGGCATTATGTCAGCCTGAAAGGAAAGAAAGAGTCCCTGTATTAGAAAGTTTCTAAATTAGAAATGCACCTCAAATCCCCTCAGAGTATCAGAACAAGAGCTAAAGTTCAAGTAAGCACAGGTGGACAGAAGAGATCCAAGACAAAACACACAAAAGACTGTAACAGACAGCAAGCCATTGTATTAACCACTGCAACATCAAAAGCTTGTTATCTTAAAAACAAAAATGAAATTCAGTTGTTTCAATAAGAATTTAACCACCTAATGAAATTACAGCACTGATAACACTTAGAAGCAATCCAAGTGGTCTTTAAACTTTCCTCATCTAAATATTACACATCAGGTATTGCTCACATTGAACATCAGCTTTTTCCTCTTTTATTAGTATGAGGATCCAAAGTCTAAAGTCACTAGGAAATATTTACTCCGTCTTCTTACTTCCAGTTTGAATGGTCAACAGCCAAAGTCTCTGTTCATAAACTTTCATGACTGCTTTTGCTCCCCACATTTTATCCTGGCAGTAGGGGAGGCTAAGTGCAGCAAAATGTTCAAGTAAATGTGTAAGAGGAATACGAGAGCTGAAATATGAAAACTACTGAGTAAATAAATCAGTGCTTTCACTTCTTGGATCATCTATGCATCTTATCAGATTGAATAGAAGTGATCAATGCCAAATATTTCTTTAGTGTCAGAACTCAGAAGAATTAGTCTTTTGAGCACAAATTCTGATCCCAAACAGACAGATGTAAATATACTCTATAATATATTATATAGTTTCCAGTCAAAATCAGTAGAATTATCTGTCAGTTGTTATGCTTAGAGTCAGCAAATCAAGATAGAAATCAGATGCTTTTTTTTCCCTGCAAGGTAGAGAGTGCCAGTTCATATTTTTATGTATTTAACACCTACAGTTATCTCAAAAATCTGTTTTGTCTGATTTTAAAACCATAGACACTTACGGGCACACACCAGTCAACTTAGCATGAAGAGAGGAGAATGCAAGGTTGTCAATGGTAACACAGAAGCAGCAAATTCAGTCAGATCCTTCAATTTATGCAGCAGCCACATCCTTCAGCAAAAGTAGTGAGCAGTTGTTCTTGGGCGCCACAGGGCAACTGCAACTCTATGTGCAGCCTCCTTAACTGTTAAAACAGTTCAGTGTCACATCTATGCCTTTTGTACAAATGTTTTAACACAGTCAAAATGACTTATATCCTGGCACCAAATTTTACTACTGTCAGGGCAACTATGTAGGCTGAAGGGTTAGAGTTTATTTTGTGTTTATCATTCAACAGCCTATTGCATTTGAGTAGATTTCACAAGACCAATAAAAAAAAGGCTTCTTATATGGTACCTAGAAGTGATTAAACTCCAGCTTTGTGTGGTAATGACCTTTAGCTCCACTCTTTCACAGCTCACACTGGTTGCACAACCTCAGCAGGAATAACTTTTAAGCAGCATTCAGGGATATCCCACAGTTTTATGTTCATTGGAAAGTATCTCAAATATACCTCTGAATCCTGCTTTCAGTAATGGAAATGAAGCAAGGCTGGAAGAAACACTCTTTTCAATTTCTTTTGCTCCTTTTTCATTCCTTTCTTCATTATTCCAGAGTCAAGTGAATTGTCCAAGGGGTAAATGATTACATTTGAAAGATGTGTTAATCTGAATAGTGATATTTTAGGTCAGCACAGAAAACGGATCTAAACAGAGGAGGGAAACTATTGCGTTTTCTGTCACCTGTGAAAACTAGCAAAGGAAAAATCGTATTCTCACCATCTTGAAAGCCCCATGCATGTAGACACTTCTGTTAAGAAGTAATACTTTGAATAAATCTTTTGAGCCATAACCTGCTCAGAGACTTCAAAAATTACTAGCCTGATACAATTCACGGAGCCCCTGCTCACCTATAGAGAATTCATCATGGCATTTGTCATCCATTTTCTTCATAATTAAGTCTTTAGGGGGAAAAATTACCATTTTCATTAACTGAAACAATATTTTTCCAGTCTTATTAAAAAAACCAATGTGTGTTGGTCTGCCTTGAGCTTTTTTCAGAACTGGGACATCGGTGATGTTTGCACAGCAGATCTGGGTTATTCTATGTCATTGGTTGTGTGCTTTGGTCACTGAGATCACAAACTACAGCACCACTGGTTTGGAAACAACAAGGAACACAGATGATGTAGGCAGACAAGCCAGCACTACAAAACACAGTCCATTGTCTTTCAGGACTTGTGAATGTGTTTTCTCACACCTGCTTTCCAAACAAGCTGAAAAAAAGGTTACCCACCATTAGAGTTCAGCAGGACTTCTGGCCAAGAGCTGCCCCTGCCAGACTCAAGGACCACACGCTCAGGGCTCCAAGCAGCTCAGGTCTCCCAGAACAGCTTTTTAACAGTGAACTAATCAATAGTTTTCATTCATCAGGAAGAAACTCTATAGGTGAAAGGTGACAAAACACCACAACTTGGATTAATTTGCTGTTCAAATGAGGTAAAATGCCATGTACTTTATGTACCAGAGAGAAAGGGTGGAGAAGGAAAAGCAGTTACAGCTTTACACACACAGCTAGCTCAGGTAATTGGCTTTGTTCTCTTCTCAAGTGACTCTGCTTCACCTCCCCACCTTCCTCCCCCACCCCCATGGGTTTATAAAACACATCTAGGAGCCAAAACCACAGATGGTGTCAGTCACTCCAGCTCTTTTGAGGTGATGATGCAATATCCACTTCGGCTGAAAAGGGACCTGCCCAACTACTAATTATTAGTATCTGTTGCATACCTTGTAACAGCCTTGGATCAACTGCTTTGTTTCCCACGTGCAAGATGCACCATAGACAGAAGCCATGAGACTTCCACATTGCTATCATCTCTTTGCACCAAGCTTGGAAAACCCTCCCAATTAATTTTCTTTCATCTTCCTTAAACTGACATTTTCTAAAAACTAAGTGGAGGTTGCAACCAGAAGGTCTAGGATGCTGATTTGTGCTAGTTATGCTTCCTGGTCATGCTTCCACTTTTGTTTGTATCCATTGATACAGGCAGGTTCCCTTACCCTAGTTAAGAATACTTAAGGTCTTAAGTGAAGAGTGTTACTATTAGTTTACTCTTCAGATATCATACAGGAGTCAAAATTTCAGCACCAGACAAACCAGACCTAGATCAACAAAGGTTTTATTATCTTGACCAGTCACAGAATCACAGAATGTGCTGAATTAGAAGGGGCCCACAAGGATCATCGTGTCCAGCTCCTTACCCTGCACAGGACCATTCCCAAAAGTCACACCCTGTGGCCGAGAGTGTTGTCCAGACACTCTGAACTCTGTCAGGACTGGGACTGTGACCAGTTCCCTGGGCAGCCTGTTCCAGTGCCCAACCACCCTCTGGGTGAAGAATCCTTTTCTAATATCCAACCTAAACCTCTCCTGACACAGCTTCGGGCCATTCCCTTGGGTCCTGTCACTGGTCAACAGAGGGAAGAGATGCCTGCCCCTCTCTTCCCCTCATGAGGAAGCTGTAACTGCGACGAGCTCTCCCCCTCAGTCTTCTCCAGGCTGAAGGGAGCAAGTGCCCTCAGCTGCTCCTTATACAACTTCCCCTCAAGGCCTTTCAGCATCTTTGTAGCTCTCCTTTGGATGCTCTCTAATAAGTGAGTGCTGAAAGGACTTTGCTATTTAGCCATATCTCTTGGATCATGAAGAGAAAATGTCTTCCAAAGATCACATCCACAGCCTTTGGAAGCAAAGGCAGGAAGCTCCACCTGCCAGCCCAGCCTGCATAGCTCACCTCACAACCCTTTCTCAAGCAGCATTAAGCACAGGAGCTCCCTTATTCCCATTTCAGGGACAGAGGAAGGCAAAAAACAAACAAACCAAAACCACAGTTGTTTAAATCAACACAAGAAATCTCTGACAAAACAGGTTTGGCCTACTTGGCAGTCAAGCAAGTGCACTACCCTTTGCACGGCTTCAAAAAGGGGAGGTTCGCCATGGTGAGATAACCAGCCCCCCACACATCACAACTGCGCTGAGAGCCCTGACCCCAAAGGAGTGGGCTACTTCACAGAGCACTGGAGCTGCAAGGGTGACCTGTGCCTCAGCTGCTGGACATGTTAAGGACAGGACTCTGCACAAAGCATCCGGTGAAAAATATTGGAATATGTTTGCTTGCTCGAAGTGCAATCTAAGAGGAACCTTTTCTCAGTGGAACAAGACTTATTCAGTGCTCTGTGCACACTCAGAGAGAATGAGAGCCCATGAAGAACCCAAGGCTGCAGCTTTCACAGGGCTGGGGTTAGTTTTCACAACGCACTGCTCTCTTCTAATGCTGTTGTGCAAGACTTGTATGTTTAACATTTCTAACCAGCCAAAATTGCTCTTTATATTTGATCAGGAATAATTTTTTTTTTACCTTTGAACCTGTTGCAAGGCAGGTTCAAAGGTTACCTGGGTGCAGTGTCGCCTGTTTATTAAAGCCACACTGATGATTCGGGGCTTAGTCCTGCCACAGGAGCTGGGGAAGCACCACGGGAGCCGGGGAAGAGCCAAGCCTTGAACACCCCTTGGGAGTTGTAAAGCAGCAAAGGAAGCAAGTTGTACCAGCCCCTCCACCCTCCTCCAGCAGTGAAGGAAGGTAAGCAAATCCCTCCTGATCAGAGCCCAGGTTTCCCAAGTAGAAGGCTTCCTGCTCCTGAGAGAAGCACTGCAAGTGCGGTAATAACCTCAATTTGCTGCAATAGCTGGATCCAATGCACCCTCCTTATCACCCTGTGTGCTCTTAGGGGCAACAGCTGCCTAATTGGCTGCATGTTATTAAAGAAGCAAGTCTGGGCTCAGGGGTGGCATACAGAGAAATCACAGCTTGAGCGATGGCAGCCACCTGAACACTGCCTGTTGCTATAGGCTGGCTGGAAGTGCAAACCTGCCCCAGTCTAGGCTGAAGCCATTTCCTTATCAGTTTGTTAGTTATGCCTATTTAAAGATACAGTGCACAGAGTAGCAGTGCCAAGCTCCCATTCAGACTAATGTTTCAACCAGGTTCCAAAAACATAAGAATATTTGTTTTCACAGCATCACAGGCAGTAAAAGGTTGTAATATGCTAGATCATTTCTATGCTAAAGCTTATTGGCAACATTTACTACAACACGACCTAGCTTCATCACTATCTAAGAGCATAGAAGCTGGCTATAATGCCTTTTGTAATGGTTTAAAAGCACAGATCGTAGGGTACGGCACACCAGACTGTTGCATTGCCTTGGTACAACTGCTTGTTCTAGCTGTAGAGATGGAGCTTTCTCCAAGCTCTTGCTTGTGTACAAAGCTGCAGCTGTAACAAAGGAGAGGATGGTGGAGACAAAGATAAACTTGAAATGAAGGTCCAAGCAAGAGAACTGGAAAAAATCATGCTGCTCTTCCAAGTCCTAAGCCCATCACCCTATCCATACCTCCTTTCCTGAGGAACCCACTTGTCCTCTGAGATCAATTATTGACCCAGTGCAATTACTCTGCTTTACAAAGCCAGACACAGCCCTCAAAGAGCAGAGCAATTAAGAATTAATATTTTTATAGCATTGAGAAAACAAACTGGAATTAAAAACTCATTTAAATAAAGTGACTTCACACTTCTCATAGACTCACAAAATTTAAATTCAAGTTTTGAAGGGACAACAGAGAAAATCGTACATGGAGCCAATGCTTCCCCTTCATTTATTTACACCCTCTGCTATTTGCTATATGTAGAAAGATTGTTTTGGATAGTAAAATCTCATGTTGTGCCATGACCTCAAGGTTTGTTACAAAAGCTCACCTGATTCATCCTCTATGCAAAACTTTTTTGACAGTGACAACAGAAAGGAAACAACTTGAACTCCCTATACACATAAACTACCTAGTGCTCATCTTAATTTGCTAATGGGTATGCAGGATGCAGGTGCACATTTCATATACATGTACAAAGAGAAGCAAAGGCTAAGATTCATAACCCTGCTTCATTTTTTGACAGAAAATTACTAGCAACAGAAAGATCTATGCCTTTCAAAAATATGGAGTTTTTTCAGATCATTTATGAAAAATGAAAAGCCTCAACACTGGCATGTCACTTATTATGTGTATCAGGGGAAGAGTGTCAGCTGTATTCTAATTTATGAGCATTGAACAGAATTGATCATTGAGGAGAAGTTTTTCTATGTGCATCCCTTAATCCAATTTATGTTGGAGCTGTGAGACCCGCTGAGTCTAGGCAACACCGTGTAGCTTTACCAGCTCGTGGAGCTGTGCATCACATTCTGGGCTCCTGGCACTGTGCTGTGGTCATGTTCTCACCCTGCAGCAAAGTCAGTGCACCTTGGATACACAGCGCTGCTGCCCAACTGCTGACCAACGACGGGGAAAACTCCCTGCTTTTGCTCTTCCTCCTGGAAAAATAACAGCCTGAGGCCAGATATCTGAAGGAAGGAAATCCTCAGAGGCACACAGGGCGGGTGGTAATGGAACTGGCTGGGCTGGGGGCCTGGCCTTGCCTCCTTTCTCTAAGCACTAGTGCACCCTGTCTGGCATTATTAAAGCTGAAGCTCATAGCTTCTCTTAAATGCCATAGGAACAGCTCTGGGAAGGTAAAGCCAAAGGCAAAGGAGTTCCATAAAGAAAAGGCTATTTCTTTTTCATCCACAGCTTACAGGAAAATCAGTGTCTCAACCCTCAGTTTTCCCAAAATATACCTACATTGCTAAATAATGCCACAACTACATGTAAGTTAGCTTTACCTGAACAGTATGAAGTTTACAGCAGCAATAAAAACGTAATTGCAATTATTAGGGCATATATACTTTAGCAAGCCACAGTCCATTACAGGTTATATTTTAGATGCATGTACGTGCCATGTTAATTCCATCTCAGCTTTATGGTTTGTCTAGCTAAGCAGATTATTTGAAGTCATACAGCATAGGAATATTTTCAGATGGGGAAACTCCAAAGTGGGGAAAACAATTCTAAAATCTGAGGTTAAGGCACTAAAGAAGAGAGATAGGTGAAGTTACTTTCTTCCAACTCCTCCAAACCTACTGCAAAATTCCAGTTATATTAGACATGCATTGAAGAGAAAAAAGGAAACTGCAACAGCTATATACTTTTAAACAAAGAAATGAAACTGTGAAATCATAAAGGAAATCCCTGTCATAGCAGAAAACAAAACTGAAGCTTGAAACATGATTCATTGTTACCTTGTACAAATAATTGCACCTATGTAAGTCTATAAGAGAGCAGAAAGAACTAGGTAGCTTTGGGGAAAGAAAAAAAAATAAAAGAAAAAACCCAACAACAGCAACAAGAAGCCCAAGACCAAAACCAAATAAACCAAACTCAGCAGCAGAAATCCAACCCACCAGTAAGTCCATTGCAGCAGTATATGAGAAATACTGTACTCAAAGCATTTTGTTTGTATTACAGGCTACAAAGCTCTGTTCACCTTAACGTAACTGCAGCTATAGAGAGAAGATTGCTATTGTTCAGAATACAGCTTTGTACTTAGAGAGGATAGGAACAAACAGATTAGAAGGAATAAATGATAACCATAATTTCAAAATATTTTGGTTCACTTTCACTTAGATCTACTTCAAGCTGTTTTCAGTAACAAAAAAAACCAACTCAATGACTTCCTCATGTGTAGGTGGGTTGCTGGGGTTTTTTTCTGTTTTTTTTTTAGTCACTCCAGTTCCCCCACACAAGTCCCTCCCCTTTAAAGCTCCCCTCCCAGCATGCTTTTCTGCTTGGTAATTTTTTCAAATGAGGGAGAGGGAACTGGTTGTAGTTTTTACATGAGTGTTACCAAAGTGGTGTTGGTTTGGTACAGTGCTGCTAAGGCTCCCTTTTATTAAGGAGAAGTGGTTGACTTCCTACCCTATATTCAAAATGGTAGATGTCTTTACTCACCAATTTTCATCTCTGTATGTGCTCTGCTGTATTTTCTGTGTAAGTAATGAAGTTATACTTTATTTGTTTTATTGCTCATGAGTTTGCTTGTTGTTACTCACATGGACTTTACTAAATACAATGTGCAAGTCCAGTGATTAGATGCAGGGTTCAGGATAATGAGTTTTTCAGGACCCTGCTAGGAAGTCTCTGGTAGTATGCTATCAGTTAAATATGAACCTTGGGCTGAGTTAAGTTCTGATATGTGTTTATTCTTGGTTCTTCATAATAGAACTGCTGTGATAATAGGAAGTAATGGACCTTAATATCTAGAAACTTTTAGTGCTTCCTTTTCTCTGTGTGCCTAAGGTGCCTATTGAAAATATTCTAATTTTCTTAGGAGTTCCATGTGAATTTTCAAATCAAGCTTTAGTCCTTGCTCTTTAAATCATGCCCTATCACTAGAGAAAACTTCCTATTAATATAAGATTGATATATGAATGTTTTGCAAGAAGTGAACCTGTATTATCTATCAGGATAAACAGTAACAGAACCTGCTATGCTGACTATATTTTAATTTCTTAAAACTTCAAAGGGCCAGTTGAGCATATTTCTGAGTAGGTAGTTTCAAGGAGAAAATCTGATATAAAGACTGTATGAAAGCTTGGCTTTTCAATTTATCTGAGAAAATAACCTTTAGTACTAAGTAGTGCTATGATGTCGCCCTCCTGATGGAGGGACAACAATATCCAACGTAGTAAAATTCCTTATTAAAAAAATGTCCTTTCTACTTCAATAAACTGAAAGCTTGAATTCAATAGTTTCATGAGCAAGGCTCAGAAACCACAGCACTCTACTTCCTGAAAGTAAGTCACCGAGGCCTCATCGATTCCCACCCTCTAGCAGAATGTTTCTCAGCTAAGATCAAAGGGTGCTTGAACTGTTTGGCTCTGACTCTCTGAAGAGGTACTCTAAAAGCAAGACCTCACTGGAGCAGATCCTGGGCTTAATGCTGATTACTGAGCGTTTTGCCTTGTGGTTTTTGTGTGGCTCTGCTCAGCAGTCACTGCCAAGTGTTTGTGCTTTGGCTTCTCTCTGGATGCTAAAAGTTAGGTGGTCCTAAACCCTTCAGGACCCGAGAGTTCAGCTGCATCAAGGCGGAATATAGAATATAAAGTTTCCAAGGAGTAAGAACTGGCACCGTGGCTCACATCTGCAGGACGACCCCAGGCAAGAGCTGCACTGCGTAAGCAAATGGAAAGAGTGAGCTACTGCCGGTGAAGTAACTAATCAGTACAGGTGGCTGTACTCCACTCTTCCTGCTTGTAAACAGGCAGTGTTACCTCACTAATGCTGACAAAAAAGATGTCATGATCACATCAAAAGCTCAGGCAAACTGGATACAAAGTACATAATTCTAGAAGACCTTCTCCCGGGCAGTGTATGACTGCTGCTTCCAAAACTATGCAAGTATCAGATGTTGCTTTGCTGTCCATAAAGAGCTCTTGCGATGGAGATGACACTGATTTTTCTTCATGTTTATGTACTCAAAAGTACAAATATCAGCCACTTTGCAGCGAAGAGAACCTCCTCATGTGGAGAGCATAGAGAATAACTTTAATTTCTTCTTGGCAGTGAAGGAATAGCTGTAAAGGGGGAGGTACAGTAGAAATGAGAATGTGTCCTCCTGAACTCAAGGCTGTAAATGGTATCATTGTAATCTCTTCTGATAAAAACTAAGCCTTTGACTCTGGAGCTTAGTGCATCTTATCCCTGACCATTGATCAGGGCAGACAACCTAAGTACACTTTCAACTGTCCAGCATCTTATTGTGCAAGAGGCTTACAGGTGGTTTGAGACATCTTGTGCATTTTGTATCCTTGGGAGCTGAGCTCTTCAGAACTCAGGGGTTTCAAACACTCCATCTCTGACCCCTCTGATGTTTCAAAAAGCAACTGTTGCTCAGACTTGCCCTGCGTTGGAAGCTGGTGTTCTGTTATAAATGCTCTGGTTTTGTCTTGTTCTGCATTGAGTTTTCACTAAGTTAATATAGATCAGGTATTATGTATACACAGGGCACTTGGCTTATGGGTTAAACTCTGCTTGTAGCTGTCCCATAGGACCGATCTAGGCTGCAGCTCTTCTCTTACCATGGACTGGAGGGTCTATCAAGTATGGATTCCTGTCCTCTCGCTGGCTATTCTGCTTTGAGGGCAGCAGGATTAAGTCGCTTTTGGAGGATACCAGAGGTCATAAATTAGGAGTTACTTGGATTGACAAATAGTTACAGTAGAAGCTCTAGGCATAGGAAACAACGGTCCTAATTCTGAGAATTGAGACAAATTTGCTGGCAAATCTCCTGCCACAGCTTGAATAACACACCCTATGTGCTTTGATAGAAGTGACTAAAGCCCATTTGTGGAAGCATGGTTGGAAGGCAAAACACTGTCACTATTCTATTAATAAAGTAAAGGAGTTGAAAACAGTTTTTCAGATACAAAAATCATCTTGTTTTTTATTACCTAGGTCTGTGGTTTTGTGCACCTGTGCTTTTTTTGACACAACATTAACCTCTCTATCTCTAAAGGATATATAGGCATAGTCCTGCACGTGTAGTCCCATTCAGTGCTGTAAGTGGGCTAATGAAGACAGTTACTAAAACCACCCACCAAACCCTAGAAGCAAAAGAGCATGTAATACTTCCCAGATTTTAGAGAAGCTTGTCAACAGGTCTTTCTTTAAATGAAAAATTCATTCAAATATAACTGAAAATCACCCTTGACTAGCTACAGGGATGCTGGGTGAGCTACACTGGGATTAGACTACTGCTTGATCTTTCTTTCTCTATATGCGAGACTTGTGGAATTGATTCAGAACCTGAAGGCAAAAGCTTTGCTGCATTTAATGATCATTTCTTGATCAGGTCTTGTCTCTGGGCTTTGAGTTCTTTGCTCCAAGCAAAAAAATAATATCCTTCAGGGCTTGATGTCCAGTCATCCTAGATATCTTGGTACAAACTGCTTTGCATGTGAGTCAGTGAGAACATGAAAATACCCCGATGGAAAAAGTTTCAGTGACTTGTTTACTGCTGCATGCAGCATTTGGGGTTACTGGGTTCTCTGATCCTTACCACAAAAAGGTCAGACAAGTGTCTTCAGTAAGTTTTCTGTCAAATAAGTTCATGTAACAGACCACAGCTATTTGTCACAACTGCTCTGATCTGTCTGACTAGGCAGTGTTAATGCTAAGCCATATAAATAATTTATAGTAGAGGACTTGGTGCTATAGATATAATACCCACTTTTGTTTTTTACCTCTAGCATGATACTCTTAAGACAACCAATCATTCATGGTTTCTAGGAAATTGTCTTAAAATTATTATTAAAATGAGCAGATGAGAGCACACTTCAGTCAATAAAACTGGTGCACATGTACAGTCCTGTGGTCTCTCTGGTTACCTGCATATAGCTCTGTTCTCTCACTGATGATTGAAAAATTTCACGCCCAGGGAAGAGTCATGTGAAATGCACTGAGTGAAAACTCCTTTTGGCAATCTGGGGATTGGAAAAGACTGGAAAAGAGCCCAAACTGATTGCTACTAATCAATATCAAGGGGAGTTTTAATATGAGTATTCTGGCATCCATCTAAAAAGATGTGAGAATATACATGTCAAAGTCTAGAAAGATTCTAACATACAAATGGTGCAAATGTGATTTTCTGTGTCACTTGAATTTAGTGGTGGGCTCTGAGCTAAAGGAATAAAGTTTATATATCCAACTCTCCATGATGGAGAATGGAGATGTCTCTACCTAACTGCCTCCGTGCTCATGCTATAAAAAAATGTCTTGCTCATGTTAACAAAAGAGGAAGTGTAAACCACAAACCAGATGCAGTTTAATCACTACAGAAAGCTGCTTGCTAACTGCTCCATTAATGGGCCAGATGTATATATTGTTCAGAGCAGCTGATTGCCAATTTCACTTCATTAATAATCTTAGTATTCCAAACCAAGCAGGGCTAAACTGCTAAGTAGCTTTCCCCTGAAAGTAAACTTGATCAGCAGACCTGGTTTTAGGTTCTGCTGTGTTTGTTTTTTTTTAAATCCAGGCTCAAAGGAAGGGTATGGAGACGGGTNGTTTTTTTTTTTAAATCCAGGCTCAATTGATAAATGCCCAAAGGAAGGGTATGGAGACGGGCGATATGCTGTGCTACAGAAAGAACAGGTCTGTGCTCCCATAGGTTTAATATGCCCAATGACAGGAATTGTCCATCAGTAGAGTCCCAAGTGCAGTTACTGCCCTTCTGGCTGTAGCACAGTCTTTTTGGACTCTCAGTCAAGGTCAGGAGTTCAAAGGGCACTTGGCAACTAAGGTTTGGAGGAGAAAAGAGGACAAGGGAGTTGGTGCTTCTCAGATATGTAGGTGATGTGCATTTGGCAGCTTGGATTTGCTGAAAAGTCTCTAAGGTACCCATTCTTACCCAGATGCTGAGCAGGCAAAGCATGCCTTTTCTCACCAGAGAATGCACCAGGATTGCTGACTAACACTGCCACTGCAAACTACAAAACTATAAAACAGATACAGATGTAAAACTGTAAACTGTAAAACTGATCAGGCTGAGCTCAGAGACCCAAATTCTGACTTCAGGTCCTGGCTTAATTTACTAACAGTTTGTAAAATACCTTCAGCTTCATTGGAATTACAGTTAAAGGGTGACTGGAACTCATTGCATCAGGACTCCTAGTACTCTTCTCATACAGGGATTTAGTTGATAGCTGACATATTATCTACTGGCTGGGTTCCTTTGATTCTGTAGGAAGGACTTTGAAAGGGTGTTGTTAGTCATCTTGCAAAGTGTGATGTGTTAGACACACCTCCATAGATATTTAGACACTAGCAAATATAAATTGCTGAGATCTGAGTTGACTCAGACAAATAGCAGTCCTTTCTCTTGGCAGGTCTCTCAGAACATTCTGGAGATTAAAGTACTTGTTTCTAAGGAAGAAAGCTCAGGTCTCTTTGTCTCTTACAAGAAAGTCTGCATTCTCAAATTTTGCTTCCCTGCCCTTGACAGAAGATACTCTGGGGGATGCAAGCAGAGAATTGCCTTTGTATTTCCCAGCTAGACTTTCACTGCACACACTGACTTCCAGCTCACCACTTCCTAGTGGAAAGCAACTTTCACAGTTTTGACTTGTGCTGTGTCTCTGGCTGAACACACTGGCACTCTGAAATATTTGTCTAGCATGAATAGTAAGAGCAGCAGACAATGAAGATGCTGCTTGTCCTGCAGACAAATATATATGTAGGCGTATCAAACGTAATTTATCAATACCTTTACTATTTCAGCAAAACCACTTCCTATTGAACATTTACAATACTGAGGAATTTTCTTACTTCCATTATTCACATCATTGAACTGTAGGCACTTTTTTGTTATACTTGGGGAAATATGTTTGGGAAATTATATACTGGTTTTCTCCGGGCAGATTTTTTAACTTAAGGATGGAAAGAATCTGTTCCTTGTCTGACTTCATCAGACTTCAGCTTTTTGTGGAGGTGGATGCAGAATAGATTAAGATTTATGGGGACAGGTGACTTGAGATCTCTTAAGAGGCTTAAAACATTGCATAAGTGTGCTTCACTATTGTACCAGGACTTTCTGGGGGCAAACCGCTGAAATGCTTTGCAGTATTGTTTAACAAGCTACTTAAGTAACCATGGCTCATAGGTAATTAAAGCTTCTAATTCAAGTCTACTAAACCTCCTGTTTGTTTCAGGTTCAACTCTGGCTCCATTGATCCAGCACAATGATCTGGATACTTCAAGTATTGTTCTCACCGCTCTCAACACCAGCATTGATCAGTCTTATTGTATTTGGATCTGTCATCTTCCTGTGGGTGATAAGCAGGCCAAAACCTCTTTTGCCTCCTGTTGACTTGAACAAGCAGTCAGTAGGAATTGAGGTAATGCTTTCTCTGCTTGTGGGCATGGTCTGTTTTGGAGCTTAATCTGAATACTGATCCCTTCTGACTCTGGGTGCCGTCTAAATGTGCAATGTGCACAGCCTCCTCTCCCAGGTTTACAACTCAACAGTATGGTGGGGACAAGAGAAGTCTTAGGATGCTAAGATGAGAAACAGCTCTTTCCAACCAGGGTTAGGTGGGCTTTTTACCAGATGGCTTTGGCTGTCACTGACTTTTTCCTGTATTTTCAATGTACTGCATCAACTTTGAAACTGGTGCTAGACTTCACGTAATAAGGCAAGTGGTAGCACTCAGTCAAGGCCTCTCAACGACCTTTAATTGAACATTAATGTGGGCCATCTAGAAAATTCCTCTGCACATGACTTAGCAGATCAAAATCTGGAAGGGAAAAGACTTTCCTAACAATGAAATGCTATCGAAATGCTTTAAAGGGGATTATTGAGAGAACGGCTGAGGAACAGACGACGTTTCATCTGTTCTGCACTGTTTCATAACCATGATCTGTTCCTAGGGAGGAGCCAGAAGAGGGGCACTCTTGACAGATAATAACCTGCTTTCTTATTACTTTGAAGATGCTAAAACCCTGTATGAAGTTTTCCAGAGAGGAGTGAATATTTCTGGTAAGCTTTGCATCTGGTAGTTAGTACTTGTCTATCACAAGTAAACAAAATTTTTCCAAGCTCTTTCTCCTTGTGTCATGGCCACGGTAATAATGCAGGCTAGCAAAAGCTTTTTTAGCCTTCTGGGGGAGGGAGAGACAAGTGACCGTATTTCTCCCTGCCCCAATTTAGCATTAGCCTTATCTGGCAGACTGGGCAAGAGCAAACATCGGAAGCTGAAGATGGTAAAATTCAGCCAAGAGTCAGCAGATACAAAGCATCAGAGGAACTGCGGGGGAAAACACTCCTGCTTTGTCCTACAATATGAGTTTTCCTGTGAAATCACTGCCTGTTTACAACAGATATGAATTTGTGCATGTCATTTCACAAGTCCTGTGGCTGAAAATATGTGATGGCTTGCAAGGTATTTCAATCTCACATGGGTTGTGCAATGGAAAAATGTCACCAGATCTTAGAAGCATTGCTTGTAAGAATAAAGCTAACAGTGTTATAATCTTAGTTTGGGCAGAGCCCCTAGCTAGAGACACTGACCTTCACTCCATGCAGTTACCGGAATGTCTGACAGAAAACATTTCCCACTCAAGTCTTTCTACTGCAGTGTTATGCAACTTCAGTACAGAGCTTTGAAATCGCTTTTCTGAACTCTTCCAATAGGAAATGGTGACTGTCTAGGCTACAGAAAACCCAAGCAACCTTATCAGTGGCTATCTTACAAGCAGGTGAGTATTATAAATGACAGATGACTTAATTTGGGATGCTGTGTTGTAACATTAATGTGGAGGAAAAACTATCTTGCAGGTTTCAGACAGAACTAAGTACCTGGGATCAGGGCTTCTGCAAAAAGGATGCCAACCATCACCAAACCAGTTTATTGGCATTTTTGCTCAGAATAGGCCAGAGGTAAGCAGCATACTGTGTATTCTTTCCTACACTATTCTGACACCTTAGGGAAAGAGGAGGGTCTATATTTAAATTGCTTCAGGCCACATGAGGAAAAATCACAGCTTTTTCCTTCCCTGTTCCCTTTATACTGACTGAGTTCATACCATTCCAAGCATGTAATACAATGATTTGTCACAACTCTGATTTTCACGGACGTGCTCCTTACAGAACCCCCACTGCCTAGTGCATGGGCTACTCAAGCTGTATGAAGTCTGTAGGCAATCCTGTCTTGAGAGCTCCTAGTTTTCCTCAGCTGTGCTGTTTTCTCTCTTCAGTGGGTCATTTCAGAGTATGCCTGCTACACCTACTCAATGGTTGCTGTTCCACTCTATGACACTCTGGGACCAGAGGCCATTGTATATATTGTTAACAAAGGTAAATATTGACTTCCACTCTTTCATAAGGATTTTTCTAGGAAACTTTGTTTTGGGAGGGCTAAGTTCAAGGGAATTTGCAAAAATCAGAGTAGCCTTGCTGCTCTTATAGACAATTTCTTAGTGAAGCTGATTTGCAGGGCACATGATTCAATACCTAGAAGAATCCAGTGGGTTTCCAATGTCTCCTATTTTCTTGATTGCAAGATCACTGAAGGATCTGCTTGCTCCTGTGGACCATTCTGCAATCAAAGTACTCAACTATTCACTATTTGAGATTTTGCAATCTTGAACTCCCACACTGCCACAAAACCAGACAATGAAGACAGACTTGCATGTAAATTAAGACTAGATTTGTGCGTCTGATTTAAAGTTGTAGAATGAAAAGAGTGGAAGAGGGGAGCGGGGAGGGTAGAGATATGCCTAAATCTGTTCAATCTATCTGGTTATTTCGTGTTCTACAGAAACAACAGCTAGCAAGCCACCATGGCAGAAACTGGCAAGGAAGTTAAATAAAAATTCAGACTTTCTTCCCCTAGTCTTAAGAGAGATATGGGGGGAATAAATATCCACTGTTGTTACAGTGATCTAGGATCCATCCCATAAGCCAGATTTGTCAATCAAAATCACTTCAACAGTTATGGTGGTGAACCTTGCAAACAGGTCTTGTCTTGGGATTATGCAGCTGTAATTTACTAGCCTAATGGAGAACTGGCAGGTTCAGACAAATCCAATTCCTCTGCTGGCTTTAATGGAAAAGGCTTTTGTAATTGCCTTAATCTCTCTTGCATCTGCAGAGAAGCTGATGTAGTAACTCAAGAATTTTAGCTCTTTCAATTGGGCCTAAATTTCTTTAGCTTTAAGGAAGATGGCTAAACCTAAACAATGACATGACAAAAAAGTTTCAGTGCCTATCTTGACTGTGACTGAAGATATTTCTCTTCAGTTCCTCAGCATTTGCCCTCAGTTTATATTGCCAGAATCTCAGGTTTTCCCGATCAGTTGACTGTGGTAGGAGGAACCTTCTTAGCACTGTAAACCAGCCACTGAATCCATGTGAACAAATGCAAATTGTTATGTTCCACATGTAAGTGCTACTGAGCTGTCACTGGCTTCACGTCTTCTAAATAGACTTCTGATTATTTATTTTCTGTAGCTGACATAAGTGTGGTGATCTGTGACACGCCTGCAAAGGCAGAGGTCTTGCTTAAGAACTGTGAGGAGAAAAAGACTCCCTGTCTGAAGATTATTGTTCTCATGGATCTCTTTGATGAAGAGCTCAAGGACAGAGGAGCTAAAGTGGGAATTGAAATCCTATCACTGCAGGAGGTTGAGGTAGGTGACTAAAGGCTTCTGGAATACTTTGCCAGATAAACATCTTGATCTTCTGTGGCAGCAATGACACTTTAATGTAAGCATTACCCAGTTGTCATGCCTGTACCTGAGATCTTGATAAGCAGTCATTTTGAAACTTGATATCTTTAGCCAAATAAAGTTGCAGAGTTCAAACCATTGACTAGTTTTGTCCATATGTTGTGGACAGCCAAGACTTGCTTAGCTTAATTTATCGTACTGTAGAAACAGGATTTATCAGGCTTCTAAACTGGCAGTTGAGTCTAATTGGGACTGTAAATGCAAATTACTGGCTCCTTAGACATCCCAATACTGGGCTTAAGCTGGCATACATGTAAAGATATGTGGCCTTCATCAAATAAAAGGAAACATCTCCACTCGGGATTTCCAAACTCGTTAAGTAGTTCTGATCACTTTCCACACATTCAAATTCATCCTTTTCACACTTGCAGCAGACAGTTTTTCAGATGTGTGTGTATTGCATTCAGGAAGACATCTCTGAATGACACAGAGTATCAAGAGGCAAAGTAGTAAAACAGGTGTTGCATTTGAAATGCAGTTACCTCTTCACCTATTGTTAAGCTGTGTTTTTTCTCTGATGCAGGAGCTGGGAAGAAACAACATCAGAGAACCAGTGGTAAGTATCTCTATGAAACAGCTATAAACATGAAAAACTAGTTTCTGGAAAGACCTCTTGCTATGCTGCTAGTAGAGGAAGCTGGCAAATCTTTTTGTAAACCAGAATTCCTAATTCATCCCAGTTTAGAAGCTGTATGTAATGACATGATAAGCATCATAATCCTTACACTGACTTTATGTGTCTTTTTTTCTCTCTAGCCTCCTAAGCCTGAAGATCTTTCTGTTGTGTGTTTTACAAGTGGAACTACAGGTAAGAATTTATAGTGATGTTTCCCCACTGAAAAAGCCTCCTCATACAGCTTCACAGCACAAAAAAAAAGGATATATTGTAAGAATATAGAAGTAAACTAGTAAATTAGAGAAGTGTCAAACCACTACTGCAGTTTTACTTGGAATACTGTTACTGCAAGTCAAGCACACTAGGACAAAACTTCCTGGAACTGGGGGCAAGAAAAGCCAAATTCATGTTGTCTTACCCTACAAAAAATGCAGCCTTAATGTTCAAGAGATTGGTTCAACTGTGTATTTTGATACACAGGTGCCAAAACAAAACAAAACAAACAAAAACAAATTGTTTCAGCATTCTCTATGCTATTCCCAATTGCCCTGCTGTTTCAGAGCAATCTGAAATCTGCCATCTCCTTTATGTAGCATCCATAGTTGAAAGCACTCCAGATGAGGCATGTTTGTGATCTCTTAAGACAATGCATGCTGTGACTGACCCTTGTACTGAGGTAGCTCAAACTGAGCCAAACAAGACATGGGGAACTGCCCATGAAGCAGTCAGAGCCACAGCTCACCTTGCCTGATCTCTCCAAAGGTAACCCTAAAGGAGCCATGCTGACACATGAGAATGTTGTTTCAAATGCTGCTTCCTTCCTTAGATGCACAGAGGTAAGCTACTGCTAATGGTGATCTCCAGGATATGTCCCTCAGTCAGGAAGCCAACTTTAATGTGGGCATTTTCTATAAACCATTCACTCCCAGAAATTAATGTTTTCCTAACATTTCAATGAGATAATAGTACTGCAAGAAACTTGGTTTGACTTGAACAAGAACTTCTACATAGAAGTTATTCTAGAATGAGTCAGTGCTAAATACCAGGAGTACTAAACTACGTATTTCAAGTCTTGCCAAAACATAAAACTAGTTTTGAAGTTGTGTGGCTGAGTGACAGATGCAAATCTTGAAGAGGTGACCGATGAGCCTGAGCCTGAGTTGCTTCAGTCATTTAAGTGTCTATCTCAAAGTACTCAAATTAATCCAAACTTTATTTACTCTCTACTTAAGAGTAACTCAAGCAGGCATAGAAAATGCTAACCTACTTCTACCTCCTTTCCCTCTAGAGCACAGTTGAGTGTTCAACTTCAGATATTGCCATTTCCTATCTTCCTTTGGCTCACATGTTTGAGAGAGTTGTACAGGTATGTACAGATATATATATATATATATATATGAGCTTTTATAAATCAAATTATAGTAAAAGACACTAGCAATCTGTATGTCCTCAAAATCTATTCACACAATAACTTTCCTCTAAGTGGGCACTGGAAATCATGCTGCTTCTCATAGACTAATAACTATGGCTAGTGAAGCTAGGAATTCTGACTTGACTAAGGTGAGTCTGGTCAATTTTTAGGCTGTGGTGTACAGCTGTGGAGCAAAAGTAGGATTCTTCCAAGGAGACATCAAGCTGCTAACAGATGACATGAAAGCCTTGAAGCCAACTGTATTTCCAGTTGTACCAAGACTGCTCAACAGAGTATATGACAAGGTATGTTAGCAATTTTAGCTAAAGTATCTTTTTGTTCATATATCCAAGCAAGCATACAAATCCAAAGCAATATTGAATGTGTCATATTACTATGTGTCACTAGTTAATTACTCATTAGCAGGAACAATTCTTTAAAATCCTTACTGACGAGATGGAAAGAGTTCTGAGACCTGGAGTATAAGAACAGTGTCTTCAGTCAGGACTGGGCTATGTTTGTTGCTGTTAAGAGACAAAATCCTTTTTTACTTTTGGAATGCAAATGAATTAAGTGCAAAGCTAAAAGGATCCCTGTTCCTCAAAGCTATGGCAGTAGTGTGTCAGCAGTAACATGAGCTACTGCTGCCTTTTGGGTCACCTGTTAGGCATGGCAGTGGTGAAGACAGGCCCTAAAACATCGAAGTAAGATATGGTGCCTCTTAACAAGGCAAGAATGGGAGGTACAGATGAGAGTTAAACCCAAGAGTCACTGGTACTTTTCCTTGCAGATCCAGAGTGGTGCAAACACCCCAGTAAAACGCTGCCTGTTAAACTTTGCTGTGTTTATGAAGATGGCTGAAATAAAACAAGGCATTATCCGAAATGACAGCATTTGGGACAAGCTAGTCTTCAAAAAAGTTCAGGTAAGTTATTCTAAGTGTAAGGCAGCTGAGTAATGTAATACTGGAGGATCTGATGGCTTCTTTTTCACTTGTAGGAAACCATGGGTGGAAGAGTGCGTATCATGGTAACTGGTGCTGCTCCCATATCTCCCTCTGTCCTGACATTTCTTAGAGCAGCATTAGGCTGTCAGGTAAGCTGAGTTTTCTCTTAAAGCAAGACCTGTTTGACTATGCACAAATACGTGAGCAGTGATATAGCTGGGGTCCAGCCCAGCTTGTTCCTGGGGAGATTGCAGTCGGTCTTGGGTATTTACAGGCTGCTTCACCTGAAATAACTGTAACAGAAAAAAAAAATTCTGCATGGCCAACTTCTAATTATACTACCAAAAAACTATGCTGTAGGCTCTGGAAAGAGGAATAGAACAGAAGTAGGAAAAAGCAGCACTGAAATAAGGCTGCTGCCTCTGAGCTTTGTGGCTTGTCCTGACAGTCAATCAGCTCCCTGAGAACAGAAAATGAGGTGATGGAAGCAAGGTTTGGATAGGGGAACTTTAAAATCTGGTTAGGCCAATAAGATCAAGATATCTAAAAGGCCAAGGTTGTTTTGGCTTCCTTCCTAAGAACACTTGAGCATGGATGCAGTTGAAACTGAGGTCTTTCACACCAAGGACTTGATGTTCAAAAAATACTCATCCTTCTTGCACAGATCTTTGAAGGTTATGGCCAGACTGAATGCTCAGCTGGATCCACTTTCTCAATGCCTGGAGACTGGACAACAGGTAGGGGAGCTGAGACTTGGGAAGTCTCCAAGAGCTGTCAACATAAAGCGTCATTCAGGCCTAGGTGTTCTACTGCTTCTAGTTTAATGATAATTAAATCATGGGTACTTAACTTCCAAGTGATTCTTGGTAGCAGCCATCACCTGTCTGTTTATTAGGTACTAAAATTCTTGGCTCAACCAGATGAGGATCCCTGGTGTAAAGTGGCATATGTCAGTTTGGACCTTGTCCCAGGGGAAAGGAATACAGAGCTGAGCAAACTGTACAGGGACTTCCCAAATGGCTTTAAGAAACTAGCTTTATCTCCTAAATTACATGTTTTACTCAAAAATATTAGACATAATAACTGAGTATTTTTCTGAAGGAACTTAAAGATTTAGCTTTTATCTTAGCAAGGGTGTTTTTAATACTGGATATTCTAAATTCAGACTCAAGTCATCATCTTTGTGAACATAAGTAACTGAAGAGCATAATGAGGATGAAATGCAAATGAATATCAGGGTCTATGAGAGGGGCTCCTGTGGAGGCAAGTATGGTTTGTGGTTGGTATGGTTGATTACACCAATAAAGCTCTAAGCATTGAGACTTAGCTGCTATTTGCCCTACATTCACTGTCTGAAATTGGCATTGCAACAACTTTATTGAACATTTTATGCCAGACTCCTTTAAACAATACTGGTTCTTGTCAAAGCAGTGAACAAAGCCAGTAAGTTATGTCTATTTTTGCTATTTTTTTTCTCTTAGGCCATGTTGGTGCCCCTCTGGCTTGTAATATCATAAAACTAGACGATGTGGAAGAAATGAGCTACTTCGCTTCTAACAATGAAGGCGAGGTAGGTATCATCTCCTGTGCATGTCAGGAAATACTGAAACATAAGACTTGGTAACTAACAGTGTTCTGTGCTTGCTATAGGTCTGCATTAAAGGACCAAATGTGTTCAAGGGTTATCTGAAAGACCCAGAGAAGACAGCAGAAGCAATTGATAAAGATGGCTGGCTCCACACTGGAGACATAGGAAAATGGTTGCCAGTGAGTAATTGCTTAATACAAACCATCCCTTGGATGTGAATTCCTGTTACTTTACAGATGGAATTCTAGAACAAAAGTCTCTATGAGTAGATTCACTAGGTAACTCCAGGCAAAACTCCAAAGACCAATTTGATTACAAGATCTCAAATAACCTAGACCCATAGTTAAGAATGTTATGTCACTTCTACAGTGAAGAATAAGGTGTCTTGGTTTCTGCTAGAGGAGAATAAAGGAGCTGTCTAATCATGTCCTGAGCTAACTGGAGAAATTAGACAAAGTGTGCCCCTTCTCTCTGTAGAAAGCAAAGACCAGTATGTGGTTTAACTTCTAGTTCTGGATGTGCCATTCATACAAGAAGACTAAGCCCATTTATCTTCTCTTATATAAGCAAGCCAGTGACTTGGAATTAATGACGTCCACTTTTAACTTCTAGAATGGAACACTGAAGATCATTGACAGGAAGAAGAATATATTTAAACTTGCACAAGGAGAATACATTGCTCCAGAGAAGATAGAAAATGTCTATATCAGAAGTGCTCTTGTAGCCCAGGTTTTTGTACATGGGGAAAGTCTGAGGGTAAGTGATATTAGGAGTGAACATCTGCAAGATTTCCTCCCACAATGAGTTCCGGATCATCAGGGCACAAATGTATACATATACAAGAGTCCTGGAACAAAATCTGTTCCTAGAAGAGCTGTGTTTATGGGAATATGTTCTCAGACCTATAGACTTCCCAAGTGACAACTGGCATTGTTGCAAGCTGGATAAAGGCTAATTACATACTTGTATGGGATTAGTATGTCAGGTCAGCGCTGTACAGTTTAGAATCATAGGATAGTCCCCTCTGAAATGAGCAGGGACATCTTCAATTAGATAAGGCTGCTCAGAACCCCATTCAGTCTGACCTTGAATGTTTTCAGGGATGGGGACCTCTGCAACTGTTTCACTACTCTCACACTAAAAAATTCCTTATATCTAATCTAAATTTACTATCTTATAGTTTAAAACCATTACCTCTTGTCCTATTGCCACAGACCCTACTAAAAATTTGTCCCCATATTTCTTACAAGCTCCCTTTAGGTATTGAAAGGCCATGAAAAGGTCTTTCTGGACCCTTCTATTCTTCAGACTGAACAACCCCAACTCTCTCAGCCTTTCTGCACAGTGGAAGTGTTTCTCCATTCCTCTGCCACAAAGGTGTTACCTATGCTAGCAGAGGCCAGTCTTCAATCTGTAAACTAGCCAAAAGTAATTGCTGGATCATTCAGCACACATAATGAGCTGCATCAGTACTTCAGTTACTGCTGTCACTGCTCTCAGTGATGTGGAAATCCTCGCAGCTACCTTTGAAAGTCTGAAAATGCATGGGGATGTAAATGTGACTTGTCATAGAAACACTATCCACAAGCATGCTCACAAAGACACTTAGGATGCCTTATCTTGGTTTCAGCCTGACTTCTTTCACTTGTTTTCAGTCTTATCTAATAGGTATAGTGGTTCCTGATGCTGAGATTCTTCCAGAATTTGCAGCAAAACTGGGAGTAAAAGGTTCCTTTCAAGAACTCTGCAAAAACCCAGTGAGTGGCTTTTTTTTTTTTTTCAGTGGGTTTGAGACAATTTAATTTTGAAGTCCAATTGTGCATTGCCCTGACTTTGTTCTATCCACCTGTTTTTGGTAAATTAAACTCATTTAATGCTGGGTGAGTCATGCAAGCAGCCTTACAGCAAAAACTGGAACTGAGTATAGGTGTGTTTTTTCAAGGGCTATCACTGCTGCTTTTCCAGTGAGAAGATAGACATGACTTTGTAGTGGCCTTAATATGAGAAATCTTGGATGTTGAAATATGTGTTCTTGCCAGCCTCAGTTCTCCCTGACTGGGCAGTGGTTATTGTCTCAAGTTGCAATTACAGAACGGCAGCTTTACTCGCTCTGCTTCTGCTGTGTTTCTTGTAGGCAGTGAAGAAAGCTATTTTAGATGATATGATCAGACTGGGCAGAGAGGCTGGCCTTAAATCCTTTGAACAAGTGAGTACTTTTAAACCCTGCTTGTCACTAGCACCTGTATTGCTAACACAACAGCTGGGAAGCCTTCACTCCTGCTGCTGACTGTGCCAGGAGGAGCCCTGAGGCAGCTGCCCCGGAGAGCTGCTCCGAGCAGTCAGTGAAACTTTGGCTGCCTGTCTCCACACCAAGAGACCAGCGGCTGTACAGGGCAACAGCAGCAGTTGCCAAGAGGTGGAGTGGAAGTCCACAACAGGCTGCAGGGGCTGTTCTGGAGTTTCACCCTCTTGCAGTGTTAACCAGAAAAACGGTTTAGTTACTCATCTCCTGGGACTGATTTCTTGCACTGAGCCCAAGGAAGCTGGGAAGAAATGTTGTTTGTCTTCTTATTATGTCTCATGTGCTAAATTGTTTTCTTTTAATAGGTTAAAGACCTGTATATCCACACAGAGTTGTTCTCTGTAGAAAATGGACTCTTGACACCAACACTGAAAGCAAAGCGAGGAGACCTTGTTAAATACTTCCAGAAGGAGATTGAGGCCCTCTATTCATCTGCTCAGGAATAAATGGCCAGTTTAATTTAAACTGCATGGAGTAGTTAAATCTGTGACACTACATGGCCTACGGTGACAACAGGCTTGAGTGGAGGGGAGCAGGAACTTAAATTTATTTGTTTCTAGTACCTGAGAAAAATGACTTTTGGATGAAGATGGCTGTAGTATAACTGACGACTAGCAGTCCTAACATCCTGTGGGACTGAGCATCAACTGTCTAGGCAAAGCCAGAACTTTCATCTTCCTTGGACTGTGACTGAAATGCAAAAACATGCAAGAGCCTCAGCCTTCAAAAGACAGCTGTATGCACATCTCACTGTCAAAAGCAAATCTTGTTTTCCTGCTGAAGCTATGAACTCCACTGTGACCTGTTGTGGATTGATCTGCAGTCAGACTGAACTCAGTATGAATTCATGCTAACATACGTTTAGCAAATACTGAAGTGAATTTCCTGTTCCTAGTCCTGGACATGGTATAAGTTGTTTATAATGAAAACGAGTAATCTAGCATCAACTGGTTTGCAAAGTACATGTGTCTACAGCAAACACAGTTCATTCTTTAGGAGGCACTGGATCAGTTTTTGCACATTTTCAAATGAAATGGCAGTGTTAAAGCCTTTACACTTATGAATTTGAGCCTAGTAAGTATAAAAACTTTAGCTGTCAATCCTAAGGATATAGGATGCAATAAATCGAGACTGCACAATCAAACTAAAGCCTGTATGAATTACTTGAGGTTCTGCTGCAACCACACTTGTCAGCTGCCTGGCTCTGTATGGCTGCAGCTAGGACACAACTGCTGCAGAATATGAACTTGTTCCCTGTGCTGACACTGGTCAGCCACAGTTCCAGCCATGAGGCAATAACGCAGTACAGTCCAGATTTGCTCCTGTAGTCCACTTGCTCCTCTACTCAACTTTCTTTTCCTTGTCTTCAGCATAGGCTGAGCTGAAACAATGAATTTACCACATGAGATTTTCTTGTGCTAAAGCTGCTGCTTTAGAAAATGATTTAAGCAAAATGAAAACTTTATGTCTTCCATCAGTCTGTGCTGTCTCTGCTGAGAGCTCCTCCCTGTCCCTGCAGTAGTCAGCTCTACCAGTTCAAAAGTCAATGCAGTGCTAACAAGGATGCAGCATGGGGAAGGTGTATCTGTAGCTTTCCTAGGCCAATTCTCCTTGTCTGTGGACAAGAATTGTCTTCCCTGTCTTGTTCAGACAGCTAGTGGCTGTTCCTCTTTATGCTCTTGGTCAGCTATTCCAAAATGAAAGGAAGATTTATCAAAAGATCCACCCCTTGCTGTGAGGCAGCTCTAGCTTTGACTGGTGAAAACAACTGCCTCAATTCTGTTTCTAGTCTGGGCCCAAAGACCTTGACGTTTTCAGGTAATTGATGTGTCACTTACTGTACTTGTCACAAATGTGAGGCTATAAAGGCTTCTGAACAACTATGTTGCTTACCTTTGCTATGCTTTCCTTAAAGCAATGTGATATGAAAATTAGTGGCGGCTTAATTTTTTCCCCCAGGTGACACTGGGGAGGAAAAAAAAAGAACCAGAGGGAAGAAGTAATGTATCCTGGAACTGGTTTTGGACACAAAAATAAGCAAGTCAGCTGGGGACAGTAAATCCAGTGCAGCTGAGATCTGTAGACACTTGAGGCTGAATCCTGCAATGCCACCTGCTGCAGTGCCCACAAAGTACTTTTGTTGATACAGTAAACAGTGACACTTCCCTGCACAGATCTGCTTGGACGGTGAATGGTACTGCCTGAACAATAAACCCTATACATCAATTCAAGTGTACATTGGTCTTAAAACGGTCTGTTGTGTGCCACTTCTGCCATATGAACTGCTTCCACAACACAGATCTGAAAACAGGAGTAGTTCAGGCATGTTTGTATTGACACGGTGCAAAAAATTACTTCAGGCTATTGTTTGAACACTGGAGAAAGCTACAGCAGGCTTGGAGTACTGTTGGACCTGGTGAAGATTTGAGGTAAGGATGGCTACAGGTACAATGAAGTTCAACTGTCTGCAACTTGTTTTGCCATCATACAAAGATTTGGTGCTAAAATAACATCCAGTCTTCTCAAGTCACTTTTAAAAGCTCTCATCTGGTCTGCAGTACAGATGTGTACAGATGCTGAATAATGAGATACTGTAACTAAGACACGATTCACATAAGGCAGATATTTAATATGAACATGGATAAACATTTGTTTACTTAACAAATTGGAAACAACTCATACACACCGCATCAGGGATTAGACTGCCTGATTTTGGCTCCCAAATGAAATCAGAGTTGCATTCCAAAACAAAATTTGTGTTTTTTTCTTTCGGCCTCTATGAAACAACTGCTGTGTCTGCAATTTAGTAATTCCTGGCTTGTCTCTTCTTTTCCTGATCCAGACAGGAAGTGTTCAGAGGGAGATACTAACTCTTAATTCATAATTTGGTTTTAATGAGGTCCTTATTTCAAGCTGTGGTCTCAAGACACTGCTAGAATAATTCTCTCATGTCCTAGGCAACTCAATTGTAAAAGCTGTATGGCTTCCTAGCATGGGAAGTTCTCTTTCTACCTCCTGGGCACCCGCTCAATCCCAAGAACAAGAGGTGCTTAGCTGCCAGCTTCCTCAGCTGGAAGAGAAGCTTCTTTTTGTAACCTTTGGTTCTACAGCCACTGATCAAAAACTACTACAGCTGAGACTGAGTATTTCAGGTAGGTGGAGGTGTTTGTATTAATTTATACTCATACTCCAAATTAGCTACATCGTTGCAAGTAAGGAAACTAGGAGTATGACACACTCCAATACCTCTAATGAAGCCTGCTTCTACAAAATAAGTACTTCGTTTTTATGAGAGGCAAATCACCTGCTTCCAAACTACTAAATCTGAACGCTCTTCTCACAGCTCAGAAACAGCCTAGGAATAGTGGTTCACCATCAACACTAATGCACAGCTGGAGTGAACAAAGTACTTTTTTTCTGTTGGAGATGGCATCTAAGCAGGAGCATACAAGAGTAATGCTGGCTTGTGGGATGTAGTAATTTCTGTATACACTTTCTCTTGTTTAAGAAATACTCAACTGCCTGAGAGAACTCATGCAGGCAAAAATAAACCAGGTGTTTGCTTAAAACAGTAAGTTTCAAAACCTCTCAACCTGGCTGACATGTAACTACACTATAAGAGAACAAAATTCCCTGCTGCATTTTGGAGACATTTAGAAAGTCTTGAGCTGGTTCAAGTTACTCCAGTTTAAGGTCTTCCTCCCTAATAATCCATAGCAGATGCTAAAAGAAAATGCTTTAAGAAAGGCATTCATCACTAGTAGCAGCTAGATTCACAAAAATTTCCATTCTTAGCTACTGCTTCCTTTCACTCTAAAATGGATCAAGATCTCTCAGGTACAGGCTCAGATTTCAGAGGAAGCAGACAGTGCTGGTGTAGTTTTTGCCATTAAAAGCATAGAATATTCCTATTGCAACAGATGAAGTCTTTTTAACCTTGAAGAACAACTTACAAGGTTAAATCTTTACCTCCCACTCAGTTTACACTCCCATGCCTACGAAATAGTTCTTCTAGGTCTAAGAACAATTGAACCCACATGTGAATATGAATGTATCATTTATTTGAGGTGGACAATTCACATAATTAAAAGTCACAGGTAACAAATTTTATCTGGAATTTGAATCAGATGTTTATTTTACGATTTTCAGGGGCAGCTTCAGAGAAATACAAAAGATAAGCAGCACACATAACAATCAGATGCGGCTGAGGAAAAGAACCTAAAATCTGAATGCTCAAAATGCAATTTAAACAGAAAAAAACAACCTGTGACTTGTGATGAAAAAGAGGCATCTTGAAGGCAATCCACTGAATGGCTTCTTCAATTATTTATTGTTTAAAAAGTATGCAAACCATGGCACAGACATATCCAACCCTTTCAGCTGTGAGGAAAAGAAAACCTCAACCTAACTTACTCATTGCATAAGTCTAAAGTAATATACAGAAAATTTCAAGTAAAGGATTGTGGTCTGAAGTAAAAATTCCATTTCATATTTAAAAAAATTAGAAGGCTATTTGCTTTTCTTCTCTCCATCCGCTGGTTGATCCGTTTCAGAGTCATACTGGCATTTTTCCACACAATTCCTAGGGAACCAGCCTCGTTCTCTTATTCCACCTTAAGACATGAAAAGTTGCATTAACTTAGAACAAAACATGATGCACTACTGGGGAAAAATACAGGACTGGAAGAGACATCAAGCACATGCCTAAGTTGTTTTCTTCTACAAGACAGAACATCTAAATCATTTCTAACATCATTGCCTGGGGATGCATGGATTTTCTCCATCTGCCTAAAATGTTTTCAGAGATGTCCAAAGATTTCCAGTGTTCTACCTTCCTTGAGAAAATCCCTCCTCATACCCTATCTGAATCCCTTTGTCTATAAATCAGGATTAAAACTCCTTTTTCTACACGCCAGGGACACAGAAAGCAGGTAACAAACTTGTCTACCCGACTTTCACACAGCTCATGACGATTTGTACATACCCTGGCTGTCTCCCATTTCCTACTCCTCTCCAAGTAAACCATCCCAATTCTTTTGGCTTTTCCTTATAGGTACATGTTCTGTTATTCTAATTATTCTTGCTATTTTCCTCTCAACCCTTTACAGCTGATCTTCCTTTCATGAGATGCAGTAACTGCTTTTACTTGTAGGAGTATTTCACCAGTCTCTGCCAGTGCTGAGGAGGATGGAAGGTTTACTTCATGCATCTGGGAAGCTGTATGCTTTTTACTTTCCTGAGAGTGTTGACTCATCTTAAAATTATGATTGAATCTCTTGTCTGCAGAAGAACTGCTACTTAATCATTCATGTTGCCATCTTGCTCTAGTGCAACTTTTTATTCCTGCTTATTTATAGCATTTTGCTATACATTCCTACCAAATCTCATCCTCTTTTTGAAGTTGTCTGATCCAGCCTCTTGGTACTCACTAAGTTCCCCACCCAGACCACATTTTACCTGATTAAAAAACCCCAGCATTCAATAGAGCAGGTATGTCCTGCTAATCTTCACAATAAGCAATGCAATACAAACTATCACCATGTTCATTTAGATTTAATGTTTGAAGGAGTTTACTGGAGTGAGCTGCCAGGGCACTTCCAGCCCATCATAGTTTCATGAAAAGAACAGACCCTTTCAGCGTAGTGACTGCTGGCAGCCTCACTTCTGCAAATATGAAGTGCACATGCAACGAATTAACTACTGCTTGGAAGAGACAACAGAATCCAACACGCCCTCTGGCAGGTAAAATTTTAGTTCAGCCCAAAGCAAGAGCTCTGAAGCAAAAAATGTGAAAGTTTCATTGCAGATAGCTGTGATGCTGACCCTCTGCAGATCAGCAGGAATCTTTAACATCTTCAACACCCACAGGTAGTTTTATAAATGCGTATTAAAGTCTCTGGAAATTATTCCAAACAAAAGACATTATGACTCTTAGCTTTTAAGATACACAAAGATTAATCCTTATATAGGGTGTGTAGGTAGGAAGCCTGGATGTGTTTAAGACAGACCAGCATTTAAATATAAAAGAAGTGAATCACCTTTAACCTCTTCAGAGTCTGAAAGTCCAACTTCTTAGGATATGAAGTGTCCCCTTTCCCTCTCAACTTTTAATAAACTACTAAATAAGTTCTGTCAGTTTGACAGAGTCATTTAATGTTCATCAAAACTGGGAAGTCTATTAGATGTAGAGAATAAAAACTGGAGAGTGGAGAGAAGCCAATACCAGTAGGGTCATCATTCTACATTTTGAGAAGTGAACATACAATACTGGCCACATTTCTAGACAGCTAAAAAATTGATTTGCAATTTTCAACAGAAAAAGTGAATGTAACTGCTCCATACCATCTGCAGCTGAGATGAGAATCTTCTCACCATACATCCAGTGTCTGGGGAAGGAAACATAACAGGTAATTAGATGTTAGAACTCATCTCAATATTTCTTTTAACCAAACATAAAGGTGTGGAGCCACTAACTTTAAGCCTCTGGTGGCTAAAATCAGATCCCCTTTACACAGTGCAATTCTAGGTTCTTCAGTGCACGGTGTTGTGAAGAATGTTTTAACACCTTTAGTCACAGGGCAGCAGACACCACTGTAATCTTCTATGGCTCGATACCGCACCTACAGATTGGAACAGAACACAGCAATTTGTTATTTGAAGGAGTTATGGCCTTGATGACAAGTTTCACGCCAAAAAAATCAATTCAAGCATACCACAGATTTGAGCATAATGACAATGGCTGTCAAAGGGACTCTAAATTCTAAATTAACTGCTTAACAATGAAGCACAGTCATCTTTATTTTCATGTTTCTTCCCATCTGGAAACCAAGAAACAAATGCAAAGGCTAAATGCCAAGCTTAATTAATCAGAGATTGCTATACATTGTTTCTGTGGTTTAATTACATTTATTTATGCTGGTATTTCAAAGTAATTTCAGACCAAACTTCACAAATACTTACGCTTCTTACTCGCTTGTCTGCTTTCTGTTTCAGTTGCTCTATCTATAAAGGATTATAAATAGAAAGTTAGGCAGCATTCAACACAAAATGAAGCCAGGTATTGAAACCATTCAACAAACACAGGAAATATCATTAGCAGTTCAAAGCACTCACAAAAGCATAGCATTTTAGTGTATCAAAAATGAGAGAACATTTCACAGAACTCCTGTACGTGTATTTGAAGCCAGACTATTTCACTTTTTTAATAAGTTGGTCTATTATTGTAAAGGAGAGCAGACAGTTGCATAGTGGGGAGAATCAACTTAAGATACCATTGAAGAGCAGTTACCGTTAAACTGTACTGGTGACATCCGTCTCTAACTGGCCAGTCCAGGCCATCTCCCTCAGGAATCCCCGACCATGTAAACACTTGCCTGAAGTTCTTCCATTTACTTCCCATATCATAGGGAAAAATAAAGGTCTCACCCGTTTGGTAGTACTGGATTCTGTCTTTGGCCTAGAAAATAATTAGGAAATGCAGTACATAAAAACAGCCTACACACTGTGGTCAAGCAGCAAATATTAAGAAGGCCAGTCATAAGTCCTGTATGGGTGCATGGGACCTAAAGGCAAATATTCTTAGGCAGGAGCAGTGAATTCCTGCTATACCAACCCAGGCTTTAAAAACCACTTAAAACAATCTTTCAGAAGTATGTCTGGTTTGGGTGTCCTGATCCCCGTTACACCCATTTACTCCTTAACAACAGAGTCCACTGACTACACTGATCATCCACTCCATGCTCTGACCATATTTTATGGCTTTTTTTTTTAGGGACCAATGCATGACTATTTCTCAGTTACATACAAAAGCTTCCACAGCTCAGAATCCCTTGATTAATGACCATGAGTCAACATTGGTAGTGCCAATTCCTCCCCTAAGAATGCTCACACAGGCATGATCGGAATCGCCCACATTCTATAGTCACGAGCTTTACATTCTCACAGTTCTGATGACATCTAGTGGAGCAGCCACAGAGCAGTGTTCTCTGCCGCAATAATGCCATTTTATTAAATATTTATGTATTACAGTCCATACCCAGTTTTCAGAAGGGACATATTAGCAGCCTATGTTTTACAGTAAAAATTTTAATATATTATTCCAAATTCTACAACATAGTGATAACAGGGATGTCTTTCATTTATATTCCATTATCCCATTATTCAAAGGTCTAACAGGACTTGGATGCAGCCATATTCCGTGCAAAGAGTTGACATTACAATACTTCAAGTACTTATACACAGTCCAGATTCTCATGCTAATTTTGGCAAGGAAAATACAAGACAAGAAGACATTAATTAAATGTTTGTGGACTTACACAAAAAAACCCCAAACAGGTAGCACTAAACTAATTTCTAAATATTGAGTCAGTTTTGCTTTCTCTAAACTTAGCTTCTGCTCCTTGACTATATCTCTCCGGAAAAATCTTGTGGAAACCTCTATAAAGATAAGGAAATCCAAGAGAAATTTAAAGGAGGGAAGACTAGGTATTTTCTAGTACTTCTTCAAAATCAAGAAAAATCCTCCCAATCAAGGAAAATCTTCCAAAATCAAGGAAAAATGTCCCTTACAATCCAAAGTAAGAAATGGGGAAAACCATGAGTCAAAAGATGCCACTTTGAATGGGTCAGTGAGGTGGACAATTAAAGGTACACGGGGGGGTGTAACGACAAAGGTCAAGTTTCAGATGAAAATACCCACATATTTCAAGTAGATAAGCAAAGTCTCTTCAAAACAAGTATTATTCTATGTTCAACATCCCCAAAAACAAAACAAAATTAAAAACAAAACATAAAAAACCCAAAAACAAACAAAAACTCAAAACAACAAAAAAACCCACAAAACCAAAAAAAAAAATCCAAAACAAAAAAAAAGGAAAAAAGAAAAAAATATACATTTACATCATTTCCCATCTCTTTCAGTCAATTTCAGAGACAGTAAGAGCAAACTTTGTTGTAGGTCTTAAGTCAGTGGTGAATTGGAATAACATCTTTGGTTTAAATCCAGAGGTGAACCAAAAAAAAATTACAAATATGGAAAATAAACTTTTGAACAATACAAGAATACCATAATAAAAACTTACCTTTTCTTCAATCCAGGACTCGATTGAAGTTTTATTTGTCAAAATTACTTTCATCTGAAATAAAAGTGTTAGGTGAAATTAGCATTTTTTTTCTGCAGGAATACATTAGCTATGCAAAGAAAGCTTCATTTAACAAACTAAATTTGTTTTAAAGAACAAGGCAATTTTTAACTGAAACATATAAAATGTTAAAAGTTAACCCTCAGCAGAGATACATGCTCTAGAATTATATACCTAAGCCAGTATCACACAGTATTGAACTTCATGCTTAAAATGTGTCTTTTTGTTTCCTTCCAAAGATCTCTGACATTTTAAGAAATATATCAAGCACATTTATACCTATTTTCAGGGACAGGGCAAGTATTTTGCCTTTTTCAGGGAGTTTATAAAATACACCTCATGTTTTCTTAGTTCATTAGATTTTCAGACCCAAGTTCTCCCAAGAAAAATAATGAAAAAAAAATTGTGGTAACATCAGAAAAACTGGGAAAAAGCTACAAAAATCCCTGGAAAAGTTATACAGCAACATAAGCTCTGAACAACTGTTCTTATCTCAATCCTGAATTCTGCTGCTGCTCCACAAGTACACAAAACTTACAGCTTTTATCTTCTTTGTAACAGAGCCACAGATTTACCTGGATAATAAACAGCATACCAACAGCAATAGTTGTTCCTAATGCCAGTCCTAAGGCAAATAAAGATGCAGCAAATGCAGACAGTCCAAAGGGAATAATGGGACGAGGGTCTCTTTTGGCTGCACTCATGTCAATCTTCACAGAACTCCACCCAAAAGATATCTGCAAAGGGAAAAATACCATTCAGCTCTAGAGCACCCCAACTGCTGAAACGAAGCAAGTTTTCTGTAAGAAATATGGCTCTGAAGGTAAGTGTCCAACTTCTGACAGGTTTATAATGTAAGCACAGTAACTAAAAAAAAATTTAAAAAAATTTCAAAAGACTTTTCTTTCATCTTGAGAAATTTGTTTGCTGTTAGATGGAAAGTGAAACCACAATTACCATCTTGCACGCTCCACAGGCCCAAAAATCAGCAAATTAATCTGGACTCCAATATGTTAAAAAAAACACATTTATCAGTGTAAGATGGACAATGTTTGCATAGAACAGTCCCCATTTTCCATGGAAATGCTGCAGGGTCTTCTCTGAAAGCTTTGCAGATGGCAGCTCTCAACATTATTGCTCTGCAAACACAACTCAGCTGCTACAAATACAACTTCATCTGTTACACTCAGCTGATGTTATCACACTCTTCATTGCGACTACAAAGGCTGAAATCAAAGCTTGTAATTTTAACCATGGATCTGAGATAAGGGGTGTATTCCAGAACAAGATCTGCTCATTGTCGTTACAGTTAGTTTTCCAGTTAAAAAATACAAAGCTAACGTGTTTATTTTTAGTCCCAAAAATAATGTACTTTTTTTTTCCTTGAAGAAATGGACACAATCCTAAAAAAGTGGCCAGTAAAAGAAAATAAATAGCATGTAACTTGTGTGTTGGAAATAAATGGCAGCTAGTTTCCGTGCCAGCCAAAACAGCCTAAATACTATTTAACACAAAGCACCAGGAAACTTCCTGTGATTATGAGAAGCAACAAGGAAAAACTGAAAAAAGAAAAAAAGAATGAGTATAGAAACAACTTTCTCCAAATCCTCCACCATTAACATACATACTTCTTACAGGTACAGAGCAGAACTAGGAGTGCCAATGGAAAGAGTAACAAGGAAATCCACATACTTCTCAGAAAACCAAATTCTCTCATAGTTCCAGAGATAAATTATGCACCTGGCTTAAACAGTATTTTAAGCATGTTTTCTTACTCTGTTGTAAAGCTGAGTGTACATTGTCATAATAAATATGAAAGAAGCGTGAATGCATCCCAGTGGAGCTAAGAGGAGAAACAGAGTGAAAGATGCATGATTCTGGTATCCACAACAGTTGTTGATCCAAGGACAGTGGTGATCCATCTTCATGACACATCTGTGAATAATAAATGTTGATTAATATAAAGGACATATATGATGTTTCTCAAACAACTCAAAGGAAGGCTGACTTTTTACTTCTCAACCACCATTCATTCATTTAAACCCACCAATTTCTGACAGATCAACACAGTTGTTTCTTTTTAGCTGCCATTCAGAATTATATTTCCACATTGCAGAATGAAAAAATACAAATAAAAAGTGCTTCCAGGTCATACCCTCCCTAGTTATCTGTCCTATTTACCCAAACTTACTAGTTGCTAATAAACACCCTAGTACAGAGCCTGGAGACAGAGCCATAGAATGGGACCTGTTAGAACTATCATCACAATAATTAAGCACTACTACTAATGCCCATTTTTTAATATAAGAATATCAGAAAAATACAAGAAATATCAAATTCCCTGTGAACTACTTGTAGAAAGAGGCACTATCACACTTCTGTCTATCTTTAAATATTCTTTCTTTTCAAAGGTAAACCCTCTGAAAGGGTTAGAAAGAGGCACTTTTCAATTGCCTTTTTCAATTGCTATGTCTTGACCTCACACCACTGAAAATCCATTTCAGAATACATTTAACGAGTGTAAACACCCTAGAGACACTCTTGTATTCAATACAAAGCCAGTTATTTGGGTGTAGCTTGCAGATGCAAAAAACCTCACCTGATTAAAGACTTGTTTACAATGCTAATTACCTCAACAAGTGTAAAAGTCTAAGAGACCACCTAAGTGATCGGTCCTCAGTGTACACATTGTCCCTCAAGGAAAAGTGTTGTTAATTTTAAATCTGGGGATGGTGTACCAAATTACAGCAGTGCTCTGGAGTTTCAGTTTCTGTTTCCTAAAAAAAACACCGACCGCACATACTGGGTTTTTAGAAACAACAAACAAACGCATGGGTTGCAAAATCCTTTCACCACATTCTCTTCAGAGTCCTTCAGAGGACAAGCTGCCTGGGCTGCAGACAGCTGAAGTGCCTTGATTTTTTTAAGATGCACTAAATTCCAGTGACAACTATTTACAATAAAGTATCTTTTGTATCAGAACAAGCGTGTCGGAAGGTAACAAGGTACACACTTCCTAAGTTGATGCAAAAGGCTTATTACTTGACATAACAGGCCAACTCGCCTCAAAAAAACCCCTTTTGTGAAAGTAAAAAACAGTCCAAAATTTCTACTCAAATCAACATTTAACTCCCATTTCTGAAGATGACAGAACAGATATTTCTACTCTCCAAGCAGGTCAATGTTTGGACTCAGAATTTAAAAAGGACTTAAGAAGGTTTTTAGGTATTTACAAAGACTCACATCCCTGAAGCAGGACTGCATTGTTTTGTTAGTACCATCAAGAAATTCTTAAGAGGAACTGATTTCAAACTATAAAGAAAATGTTAAAGGCAGTCATTTATTAAACCAAAACACAGCAAAACTGTATGGAAATCATACATCTAGAAAGCAGAAATACTTGAAAGGGGTATAGTGTTCATATGGAAGCTTTTTAAAAAAAGCACAATGCAAGTCCTGGAAGAACCAATTATAGTAATAGCCCAGCATCAGATTTGAAGCTGCTCTAACACAGACTTTAAACAATTTTAAAGAGAAACAGTACCTGTTACACTTTCGACAGTGGTGTGAACGAGGTGCCTTGTAAGACTGACACACTTTACAGTATTGGAGATACATGCAATCCTGAGATTTTTCCTTTAAACAGAAGAATAGGAGTGTTAGATGTATACATAACTCCACCAGCAATGCTTATCTTGGCATTTTCCTAAACCTAAACACCTTTGATTTCTTCTGACAGGGTGTGTTTCATAGTCCACCCCTATTAAATGGTAGGTGTTATGGAGAGGAAAAAACAAAATTAAATAATCTCTTAGCTAATCTCTTGGCTATCAACACAGCCATCTCCTACTGTTGAAAGTGCTGGCTGCTAAAAGAAACAAACAGTTCTTCTGTCAGGAAGAGCAACTGTACAAGCAGGGTTTCACAGTGAAGTTCTGAGAATAAAAATCAGCATGTGGGCTTTATAATAATAGTTTTTTAAAATCCTGAGCACATTTCCTCTCCATTTTACACCACAAACCACTCCAAGCTTACTACTAACATACAGCACTGGTAAACACTAATGTTCAACTCTTACAATCTCTCTTACACGCACACCCCCCAACTACAGCAAGACGAGAGACAGAGACACTTGTAGGCAGCAAGTTGTAACAGTGGCCAAAATCTTCTGCTCATGAAGCAGAGTACCCAGTTGTCCTTCTAAGATGATTATCAGGATCCTCTTCTGCCCAGACTCTGTCTTGAGTAATATTCCACAATTAGAAAGGTGACCAGTATTAAACTTTGTATCATGCCACTGAAACACAAACTCCGGGCAGCCGCCTTGAGATACTGAACCTGTATCTTTCTTGACTACAACTCTTCTAAGAGATTACTGAAGCACAGGAAATGCAAATTTCTACCTTGTACTGTGTTAAGCATAAAGTAAATGTAAAATTTTCTGGCTTGCATAAAAAAGAAAGAAATTTTCTAAATTGATTTCTTCTAATTGTTACTGCTAGCAGCAAAATCTCCAAGACAGGTGTCTGCAGGGACGTGTAGATAACCTCGAGGTTCTCATTCCCGGCTAACAGTGCTTGTTTCCTGCTGCTTTGCTTTTAAAAGGCCCTATAAAAAAAAGCAACTGCCACCAGCCAAACAGCATTTCCAGACCCCTAACAGCACACGGGGAGATGGACTAGGGCAGTAGAACAGAACAACAGAGCCTTGGAGAATCAGAGAAAGGATGTAACTCGGGCAAGCAGGATGCCAGCTCAGCTCTGCAAGGCTGACAAAGCAGGAGTCGTGGAAATCAACAATGCTGGGCTTACTCAAGAGCTGGGGTCAAGGAACGGCCACCTAAAATATTACAACACTGGCCACTGAAGACCAGCAAAGACCCCAAAAGACGACAAACAGCCTTCCGATAAGGAGTGTGACTATGTAAATTTACATATACACATTACATATACATCTAATAAGCGGGGATAGTTAATGAATGTGTAATCTGTGTATACGATACAGATTCTGTTTACCCAACGCTCGGCACACTCCACTAGAAGAAATATATTTCAAGTGCCCAGCGTGCTGCTTTTTAATACTCGAAACTGTGTTGAAAAGTTTGCACCTATCCGATTTCGGTATCAGGAGCAAGCTGGTGCGTACTGGAAACTCTGGAATCGGCAGCAGCAAAGCGGGGAGAGTCAAAGGAAAGATTTCGGAACAAGATAAGGAAGAACGAGTGGCCTAAGAGCCTGGAGCGTTCTTGGGGGGCAGAGAAGAAGTGGTGGCATCAAAAGGCACGCGATTTCTGCTGTCCTGACCGCGAGGGCGGCCGGCCCGACCCCAGGGCTGCCCGCCGGTCCCCCCGCGCGGCCCCGGGACGAGGCGGTCGCAAGGCAGCGCTTACCGGCGTCCACCCCAGCGGGACGTACCCGGGGCCGACAAACATGGCGCTGAAGTAGTTGTAGAGGATCATGACGGTCCAGTTGAGCAGCATCACGAAGTTGACGCTTCCCCCGGCCGTGTCCAGGGGCCAGTACCAGAGCGCGGCGTCGGCCATGGCGGTGGCGGAGCACACGGCCACCACGGCCAGCGCCACCGCCGGGCCCCAGTGGCACAGGCGCCGCGCCCGCTGCAGCGCGCCCGGCCCCACCATCGCCGCTACCGCCGCCCGACCGCTGCCACTCCGCCGCCGCCGTGCATGGCTCCCGCCGGCTGCCGAGTGAGAGGGCGGGAAGGGAAAAGGGAAGGGACTGGGAAGAGGAGGGGAGGGAAGGGAGTGGGAAGGGGAGGGGAGGGAAGGAAAAGGGAGGAGCGCGGCCGGGAGCGGGGCGCGCGCTGCCGCCGCCCGCCCGCGGTCCGCTCGCAATACGGGCCCCCCGGGAAACAGCGGCCCGTCGGTAGCGCCGCTGCCGCGTTCCTCCGCCCCTGCAGGTTACGAGGCGGGGCGTAAGGGGCTGCGGGACGGGAGTGAGCTGTCTCTGCCGCCTCTCCTCGGTGCCTGCGGTGCAGCGCGGTCCCGCGCGCCGAGGCGGCCCAGGGGTTGTCGGGACGGCCGCGAGAGGCTGGGCCGTGCCCGTTAAAGCACCCGAGTTTCACCGGAACCTGTGGCGAGGCGGCCGGGGGCAGGGTGGGGGACGCGTTTTGGAGTGGCAGAACGCGGAAGCGCCGCGGTGCGGAGCGGGGCCCCCGGCACCGGCAGCGCCATCGCCGCGATGTCCTCCGACTTCGAGAGCTACGAGCAGGACTTCGCCGTGCTCACGGCAGAGATCACGGGCCGCATCGGGAAGGTGCCGAAGCTGGTAGGAGGTGAGCGGCTCTCCGCCCCCGCGGCGCTCTCTCCGTAGGCCCGGCCGGCTCGTCTGTAAGAGCCGCTCCAGCTCCCAGAGATGAGCGCGCGGGGCGGTGGCGGGAGATGCCCGTGTGTTTTTAGTGAGGTCTCAGCGTCTCCTCGCTCTTTACGCAGCAGAGTCACCTCCCTGCCCCGGGTCTCTCCCAGCAGCGATCTGTCCCTTGAAATGTGTTTAGAATACTCTGACAGAATATGTTTGCTAGTCACCTGTGAGGATCAGCCCTTTCCTTCCGCCAGGCTGTGCGGCCACGCGAAATTACGCCAATGCACCTAAAGGGCTGAGCAGAGCTGGGGGGGATATTCCCAGTACCAGCATTACGGCTGAATCCTCTTTATTGTGATCATGTCACAACATCACTAATGGAAATCAAGTCTTTTTCCTATGGCATAGACAGATTTTGTGCGTGACTTAATCTGAATCAGTATTTTTGCTGCCTACTGTCCATACATTTGATTTGGATAATTGACTGTGATGACTCACATGTAGAAGCAGATTCAAAGAAATCAGTGTTCATTTACTTTAATGTGTTTGTCAGTAGCCTGCAGCATTCATGATGTATCCCTGCAGTAGAGTCAATATTGTCTGTAAGAGCAGAAAGATGAAAATTATAATCTCATTAATCAGCCCAGCTGAATCTTCCAGCGCATAGGAATCAGTGCCCCAATACAGGCTCAGAGTGTGAGATGGAGGGAAGCTGACACTCATGGTTTTCTCCTCTGTTCCTCTTGTTGCTCAGCTTAATGCCTTTTTTTTCCAGCTCATTTAATACTTCTGCCTCTGCTTCTTATGCATATTTCCCAAAGGTTTGGGATACTTAACCATAGGAGTGGATACTTTATAAGAAGGAAATAAACAAACACATGCTAATGGTGTACTTTTCCATGTGACTAAAGAAAAAGGTATCATGTATCCAAGACCAAAGAATAACATCCTACTTTTACAGTGGGAAATGCATCATGAAGTGATGAAGTAGTGACTCTAAACAGAAGTTGAGTTAGATGGTTGAATAAAATGTGTGACTTGGAATAAAAATATTTTTGATTCTGAAAGGTTATGTCCAATTCTAATCTTAGCAAGTTAGAAAGTCTTCTGAAAAATTAGGGTTCAATTCTTTGGTTAAAGGACAGGAAACGATGCCTTTTCCTTGGCTTAACAAGGATGTTTTGTTCTTGGTCTTAACAGAAAGGACACAGCGAGATAATTCAGTTCAGGTGCAGCTGAGGTAGAAAGATTTGTCTGTTTTTTAATGGAAACTTACAAAATGAAGCAGGGAGAGAATCAGAGTTCCTGCAATTGAATTTTAGAACTGGTGTAATTTAATCTGCTCAGAAATTATATTTAACCTGTAAATGGGCACTGGAACAATTCACTGAGAGGATGCAGTGAATCCTTCACAAAGGCTTCTTCACTTTTGAACAGTAAATTTAAGGTAGGAACAGGGAGACATCATAAATACACTACTGGCTCATCTTCTGAAAATCAATAGTGCTAGGCAGATTTATAGGAAAAGAGAGGTTTAATTCCCTAATTGTAAAGAATAGAGATTCGAGTTCCTACTTGTATAGGTTTTGGAAGTCAGAGTCCGTTCAATAGTAGGAAGAATATTCTGCATAATAGTAGTGGATTTCCATAATTGTCTCCTTGAATCAGTCTCCTTTATTCATTTAGGGAGATGTTGGAGCTTAAATACAAGATGTTTAAAGAGTATTGGCTTAAACAGTGACACAGCCTAGAAGCAGCAGGCTTTGAAATCATCACTCTTTTATGTGACCATCAGAAGGTTGCTTTTTTTTTTAGAATTTCCCGTCCTCTCAGAGGAGAAAGAATGCACGTTCCCTGCAGGACCAATAACGTGGTACTGGGCTAAATGGAGTCAAGATAAGACAAGACTTAATTTTTTTTTTTCATAATAGTTTTTGAGAGTGGTCATACATGGACTGACTTGCACTATAGCTGCTTCTTGCACTGTACATTTATGGCTTAGGTATTGCTTCTGTTTTCAGGGCTATTCTGTCTTTTGTCAGAAAAAAACATTTTATATTACTTCAAAACAATCTGCAGTCATAGCTAACAGGCATTAACCACCTGGAAATAAAGAATCTCTGATTATGCTGAACACTTTAATCAAAAATATTTTAAATACACGTTTTTCCCTTGTCTCCTAATAGGAATATTTGCAAGATCTTTGCATCTTCATCACCAGAAGTTCCAGTTAGTTCTTGTGGCGATGGCTGGGAGAGCCTCAAAAAGAGGATTATGAGGTGGGAGGGGAACGTGAGGTGACAGTTTTCAGCAGCAGTGCTTTGAGAGAGATTGCTGATGGCCTTCTTTCTCCATGCTGGAAGAAGCAGGATGAAAGGTGTAAGGACTTGTGCTACTCTGCCTAATAAAGAGAGATTTCCTGAAGTCTAGTGACTGGTTATTTCCCTCTGCTGCCCAAGATGGACCTGCTATACTGGAGAAATACTGGTTAATTGTCTTTGCAACATTCCTGCATTCCATGCTGTCAGGACCTGATGCTGTCTTGTGTTTTGGGAGGATGATGGCTCAGCAAACAATCCTGTTGTCACAAATGCATAAGTAGTTCAGCAAGAAATGTAACAAAGGCTCTCTGATACTACAGAAACAATAAGCAGCAGGGACAATAGAACGTCTTGGGAAGAAATGTCTTCTGTTGTTGAGGCAGACATCACCTGGAGGATTAAAGAAAGTTATAAATAGAGAAATGCCTTTTAAATAGATTTTCTGTGATGCTGCTGCAGGTCTTTGAAGAATGAAGATCATTGACTGATGTGTTTTATTAATGTTCCTTGGTGTTTCAGATAAACATCTGTCTGTGATTTGACGAAAAATCCATATAAATTTTGATTGCTTGATATGAAAGAGAGTTTTATCAGTGCAATTGGTGATACTTAGTCTATTCCCAGTACAGTAGCCTCTGGGTTGTGGTGGTTTTGGACTAGAGTGCTGCCATTCTTCCGATACTTGATACCTGCATTTTCTACTGGGCAATCAAAGTGCTGTGTTTCAGTTGCTCACAGGTTTAGCTGAAGAAAGTCCCACCTTTAATTTTCTGTTGTACTCCTGTACTGAAGTTTACTGAGTCCATTTCAGGTCTGGCTCATTATGTTATGACTCTTGAACCCAGTTTTATAACCCAAAGAGAGAAATGCATGTATTGTTCCATGCATCTCTGCTGCTGGGTAGTAACTTCTGACAGTGATGAACATGTAACCACCTGAGCAAGCACAGCAACATCTGCAAGTGGCCTGTGAACTGAAGCCCTTTGTTACTCAGTCTCTTCCTCAGCATGTACTAATAAAAAGAAGCAATTCCATATGAGCAGTGGGACTACTCAGTCTTGATCCAGGTTTTTTAATCTCTTTGTTGGCTGTGAGATCAAACCAGTGCCCTGTTATCTTTCCAACCTTGTAGGCAGATTCCCACCTTTCTGTAACTGCTGTATTTTGGGAGACAAAGAAAGTGTCTAATGCCTGGGCAAAGCTGAAAGAACTGGGGAAAATGTAGTGAAAGCTTGTTTCTTTTAAGAAAGTGATACAACCTTGTGTGCAAATAGAGAGCAAGTAGAGGAAATAGAGGAAAAACCCACTTTAGCTTCCAGTCTTTGTCCATAGTTGGTCAGTTTCACCACTTAAATTATACAAACTACTTGGAATATTTTCTTTGAGACATTCTGTCTTGCAATGTAAAGAAAAAAATTAAATTTAGATATATTTGGTGGAGCATTGTTTTTTATTTTCTCTAAAGGATTTTTGAATTCTCAAGACAAAAGGTTATAAAACACCTTTTTCTTCATTTCCTGTGGAACTTTATTTAAGGAAATGATTGAGTAGACAGGTTGAAAACTGCTAAGTCACAGTGTACTAATACAGTTAGTAATATGAACAACTTTAATTGGACTGTAACTTGTTTGTCCTGATCTACTTGCTTAATGGCAAGCTTCCCTTACCCAGAGGAACTGCCTCACATCTCACTTTCAGTCTGAGCAAGTCATGCTGTGGGTATTGTGTCCCCCTTCCTATGGGGTTTCTAGCTGTGCAATAAGTTGTTTCCTTCATTTAAGCATTGAAGTAAAAGTAAAGATGAATAGAAATACTTTTAAAACCATGGTTACATGGTATTGTGTGCCCTAGAGGATCAGCAGTTGCAACAAGTTCAGCTGCTTTCTTGGAAGTCTGTGAAGATCCTGCTCCAAAGCTGCAGTGCCAGGATGCTGCTCACACATCTGTATTTGAAGGAAAAACGAAGGCAGTTGTTCTGATCACCCTCCGGGTGATTATGTATCTGGGTCAATGTTAAAATCTGGAGTTGGGTTGAAATTTAATTAACTAAACCATTGGAGATCATTCAAATACCCCCCCACACCCCTAATGTTATGGGAGCAGTTTTAGCCAGACCTTGTCTACTAATGATGCTGATGAGTTTTCCCTATGAAAGGTCTGTAGCTTAATTTCTCTGTGGGTCGGTAAGATCTTACTGGCCAGTGGAGTACTGAGTAATTCTTGTAATCACAAGTACAAACGGAATTTGTTCAGCATGAAATACCTTCCAAAAATCTCAAACATTATATCCCTAAATTTCAGGTTACTAAATGCATATGGAAGTTGTGATCCAGTACAACTCAGGAAAGTACTGAAATTGCTATAGTAGTACATTTATTTTCTGCTGCTATATTTGAAAATTTTATTTCAGCTTCAATAAAATGGTATTGTGTGTTTCATACTTTCCATTGTTTTTATTTTCGTCCATCGTCATCTTGCTAACTTCCAAGTGAAGGAAAGAACAGAGGTGTTTTGGGATAGGAGAACAGAAATGTGGGTGGGAGGGAAACGTGGCAGATTTCTTTTAGATTTTTTGTGTTAGGAAGATAAATCACTAAATTTTCTGGCCTGGGTACCATCATGAGAACCTGGTGGGGAATTAAAGGAAGGCATTGCTTGCAGAAAACTGGAAGTGCTACACAGCAAATATTTCTTTCATCTTCTGCTGTAGTAGAATCCACCAGACATGGCAGTGTGAATTCCAGATTCACAGGAAAGATGGTCCCGAGCCTGATCTTCTCTGTAGGCAGAACTCCAATGTACATCACTGAGGAAAGACAGATTGTGATGTTCCTGGGTCCTTAAATGAGAGTGTAGAGTGTTTTAGGTGAATGAGAAGATAGATGGATAGGCATTTCAGCCTGTGAGAAACTAAATTATGTTTTGTTTATGTAGTTGTTCCCTCTTGAAATTCAGTGGCTTGTGGAATGCAGAGGATCAAAGGACATCGTCAGACCTTTTGGTCTTTAATGTGTCAGTTCCAGGATACAAAGAGATCATGTGGAAGAGAAGCAAAGGAATTCAGACTCAAAAACAAAGCTGTGAAGTTTAGAGATACATGATAAAGTCTTGTGCCAACATAGACTTAACCATTGTGATCTCTGGGGCGCTGTGGATGGAGACACTTTCGTGACATTCACTTTTTATCTGCTTCATCAGGCAAAGCACAGTACAGATGTCTCATGATACTCCTGGTTTCAAACAAACACTGTATGTTCAGTTTTGCTGTTAACTTCATTGGCACAATGGGTGGATTTACAGTCTGAAGGCTGGACGATGTGGTGGTGGTATTGAAACCCTTGAATATTCACAATAGTGAAGCAATGTGGGGACTTTTTGTTATCCAGTGTCTGAATATTTCTCAGTCCCCTTTCATTCTGTAACAAACCAAGTTGTCAATCAGTTGGAATGTTTGGGATGATGTGACCCTGAATCTCAGTTCATACTGGATTCTCAGCCTGCAAATGGAAGGTTGGAGACAGGTTGAAAGTCAGTCTTCTGTAGCTGGGTTATTGTCTTGTTGGGGAGCCTGGCATATGGTGATTGCTATGTACAGTGTGAAACTTATTTGAATTTTTGAAAATTTTCATATTTTATTACTATTTTCCATTTTTACTGCTACTGGAAGACAGTCGTTCCTCTGGCATTTCATTTTATATCTGTTGAAGCAGAAGAAACACTTCTAGACCCAGCACAGGAGTAGGGGAACAGAAATATCATTTTTCTTTAGTGCCTGGATTCATTTTAATTGAGATGCTTGGTTTTGTGCATCTCATATTTTGCAAACGAATGGGTTAAGCCCTTGTTTTAAATTATTTTTCCCCATTTAGTGTATGTATGTGTCTTCTCATGCATTTGTACACACCAGCAAGTGCCTGCTGAGGCATAACTCCTACAGCTGGAGCAGCTGTAAGTGCTTTCCTAACTAGCAAATGCTGCTTAACACAGCAGAAGACTTGAAGGATTCTCCGGTCTTTTTTTTTTTCTTTTTTTTTTTTTTAAATTGCTAATGTGCATATCACCATGTGTGAGGATGTCACACAGAATAAATCTCAAGTCTGTTTTAGCTGATACATACAATCTTTTGAAATGATGTATTTTTCTTTCATGGTAAGAGCACAATTATATTGGTATTTTCACAATTCTGTTTCAGATGAGAAGAAGCAGATGGTTGCAAATGTTGAGAAACAGCTTGAAGAAGCAAGGGAACTGGTATGTTCTGGCTTTTCATATGTTAACTGCAAATTCCTAGCAAAAATAATAGGATCATTGATAGTAACATTCAACACCCATGTCCTAAAAATTCTTAACAATGATATATTAGAAAATGAAATCAAATTCTTGAAATAGTTCTTATTTGAGGAGAAATTGTTTTGAGAAACACCAAGAAAAGTATAACCTTTTTCAATCCTGTGTTAAGTGCTGCAAGGTTTGCAGCACTTTATGGACTATTTCTCTAAGTCCATAAAAAGTTACAGACTAAGAATTGTGCATTAGGTCTTGTACTTTAGGAATGGAATTAAATATTTACACACCATGCCATTGTTTTTGGTTTGTAAGACCCAAGCACCTACTTGATTTAATCAGAATGTCTGGTAGAGCAGTAGATCTTTTTTTTCCCTTTTAGCAAGTGAGGCATAAAGGTGAGGACAAGGTAGTGGTAGTGTGGGTCGCTGATCCGAGAAGAGTGTGTGCGTTAACCAAGCATTGGTTTGTAGTTCACACTGACAAAAAAAACAATATGTGATGAGCAACATGTGTTAAGCAACTGTGACTCTTTTTTTACTTACTTTGTTCCCATTACAGCCTGTCACATCTTCCGTCTGGGAGGAGTATAAGAGTAAAGTTTTGTAGATGTGGAGTAACTGAGCAAAGGTGTTGGTGACAGCTGAGATTGCCTTTTTCCCATATGGCCAATAGTTCCTTACCTGAAGTTGCTTTTGTTTATTGCTTGCAAATGGGTTTGGTTTATCTAATGTAATTAATGTTAGGATAGGGAAAGAAATTAGCTTTTCTACCCTAGAATTTCTTATAATGGAAAGAACATGAATCAATTATGTGGTTGCTAACTAAACAATAAAAGATTTTTTTTAAGTGGCATAGGAAGAAAAATGTCTCTCAGTTGTTTGTGGGCATACATGATGCTTTTGGTTTAAAAACAGAATTAGTCTTGTAGAACAGAGCACTGGAATATCATCCAGTAAAGCTGGATCTTGGGATGACGCCTGACAGTTTGGCCCTGTGAGGATGACAAGGCACCTAACCTCTGATTTGGTCTTCTCAGTGACAAACCTGGTAAAATTACTGTCCTATCTCATGAGGATATTCTGAAGATACATTAAGATCTTTTGGGCACTTTCAAATTCAAACAGATGAAAAGAAGTAGAAATCTAGAAATGTTTTTGCAGCTCGTTTTCACTACAAGTTGCCATGGCAAAGAGCAGTTCAGAGAAGCTCCAGCATGGGTGGTCATTCAAATTCGGTTTTGTACTCGAAGTAGATTGGAAGGAGCAGCAATTGAGTTAATGGCTCCTTACTTCCTATGTCAGAAAAAGATCTTCTAATTTTTATTTATTATAAGATTAAGAAAGAAATGCTGTATCTGTATTTTTATCCTAATGATGATTTTCCATTTAGTGGACTGCTTTTCTTTCACACTTTTCTTTTAGATCTTTAGATTCAATTATTGGCTTTAAGCAATTTACCCAACATGTTTGTGATTAATGTCAAGGCTTGGGTTTAGAAATCAATTTCAACAAACCTGCTAATAATAGAACTGATTAAGAAGATCCTCTTTTAAAGTGAAGGCTACAGTAGAAAATCAAAATAAACCTAATTCCTTGCTGCTGATAGTTTTCATACATTGGTTTGCTTCATTGTCTTGAGTAGTCAAAGATGGGATTAGCTGATTTTGTTTTATTTCCTACTTGGCTAGGAAATAACACTCTCATGTATTATAAATATTATTATAGAGATAATTTATTTGCATTCACCAACCAGTGATGGTTTTAAAACACTGTCTGCTTTGTTTGGGTAAAATCACTGGTGTAATTGATTTGATATATGTTCAGAACTGACATGAAAACTTTAAGACTCCCAGGCTGCCTTTTCAAGCCAGAGCTGTGGAGTAAGAAACCTCTGGAGAGAAATCCTGTCGCTCTACATGCGATGTGGAATATCTGATTATTATTTTTACCAGGTTTTTTAGAAAGGTGAATGTTGTGCTAACCTTGGGGAAATTCTTTGAGTATAAAATCTGGCACATGCTAGAAGAACTGTGAATTTTTGAGTGAAATTCTACTTTTAAGACAAAACCCTCTCTCTGTTATTTGCCCTTATGTTTGATGAAGGACACATCACTGAACTGCTGTGCTGCAAATGCTGAGTTATTCTTATCTAGACATTCGGCTTTTTAATAATGCACATAGATTTAGTGTTGCAAATGCTAGATTATTCTTGTCTTGTCTTTTTTAGTTTAGATCTCTATTTTAGTTTCTAGGGCTTTAGAATCAGAATAAAATGGTGAAGCTTACCGGTTACTTAAAATGCTAGCAGCTGTCCAGAGCAGATTCATATGGAATAGTTCCTGTGGGAGGGGGAGACTTTTTTTGGAGTGGACAGCATCAGCCCCACTACATACTTTGTTGTATTTTTCAATGGAAATACCAGGGGCTGCTCTGCTCTTGCTTGTTTATGAAAACTGTGATTTTATGACCAATAATATGAGTTCTGAAAGTGGAGATGCATGAAATTTGGTTGTTTTTAGGTTCACACTTGCCTGGACCACTATCTTCTGTGTGGCTTCTCATGGAAATTTCTCAGCCCAACCACAAAATGCACCCATTTAATCTCATGATGAAAAAAAATGGTTAAATATCAGTCAGCTGAAATTTGCTTTGTCATTGTTCCATGGACCTTACACTCTCTAATATTGACTCTTTAGAATGAGCATTTTAGATTTCATGGACTATGTTCTGATTGTTGGTGCAAATTCTGGGTTCCCTGGTAGATGTTTTCATTTTTGTATAATACATAAGAATTGAGACTTCATTAAAATATCTCAACCTTGCATATATATATATATATATATATATGAGAGAAATGTTTATAGAACATTTGAGATCAAATACATTAAGATGAAATTGATAAGAAATAAGCTATTAATTCTAGCTATTGATTTAATTTGTAATAACCCTTTGGAAAATTAAGTCTGAGCCAAAGAACTGGGTAGAATTAGAAATTGCTTTGTATGTTTCAATTCATTAGTGACAATTTAATTAAAATCTGCTTTATAGTTTGTTATTGAATATAATTTTGTATAATCAAAATACATCAGGCAGAATGACTTCTGAGTCTCTGGCAATTCCATTGATTAAATTCAGATGCTTTTCTTATGATACGAGGATGAAATTTCAAAGTGTAAGCAAGTGATTACATAGGAATAAATTCTAGCAGTCCCTTGGGAAGACCTGCAACCAGTAGCTTGGGACCCTAATTGAAAAGCATTTCTGTTCCTATGCCATATTGCTCAACCAAGATCAGTAGGACGAGAGTAAATATTGTTTCAGGTGCCTACAGCAACCAAGAAGAGGTATTCTTTTATCTTTTTTAAGTAAGTTGGAAAGATTTTAAAAGGCAGGGGAGCGATTCTTCTGCTGTTCAAAGCAGAATTCCTGAACAGACAGCACCATATAGAACAGGCTCCATGACCCAATGGGCAGGTAATTAGCAGCCCTTGTTTATAACTTTTGTTTTTCTGTACCTCTGTGCCATATTCTTGTATTTCAGGCCCCTTAGAATTCTACATGGCAAGAATAAATTTTTAGAAGCTTTTGAAAGATAGAATAGATCTCTGATGCTTTAATCCATTTGATTGTGTATAAGTTCTTGAATAGTATTTTCATTAAACACTGAAATTCAGCTATTTAATATACTTATAGATTTGGGATGTAGATTTAGGCAGCCAATTCAAGCTATGTAATTCTGCTGAGTTATCAGTATTTAAAGAAAAAATAATTAATTTATTGAACATAAGAATTAGTTTATTAAACATACAGACAGGTGGCAAATAAAACTTTAAACATATATGTGTGTGTGTGTGTGTGTGTGTAAAATACCTTTTTCAGCCAAGGGTTTTCAAAACTGTACAGCTAGGTGGAAGTAGGCTTTCTTCTGAATTATGCTCATTTTCAGGAATTATCTTCAGTTTTACTATTTTTTTGTAATAAAATGTGTTCATCACATTTGTGATTAAAATCCAGAAATATTTTACTAAAATCATTCCTTCTGAATGTTAATACTAATTTTGTTGCTAGTTTTTTAAGATGGTGTAAAGATTTTGATAAATTGTTTGTATATTGCAGAATAAGCAACATTTTTCCTTATTAACAAGGACTATTTCTTGAACTTAGGTAAATTTGTTCTTGCTTTAATTAACCTTGTGATTTATATGCCTCCTCTTTGTTTTTACTTGTCAGCTTGAGCAGATGGAACTTGAAGTTCGAGAGATCCCACCTCAAAGCCGAGGGATGTACAGCAGTCGAATGAGAAGCTACAAACAAGAAATGGGAAAACTTGAAGCTGATTTTGTGAGTTTTTAACTTATTACGGCTTTTTTGACTAGTGTGAGAATTGAGTTCTGCATGTATCTTGCTTTATATATGGACAGATGAAAACTAAATTGGGGAAGAGAAGCTTTTCTTTTTGCATCAGTCCCATAACAATATTTCAGTTGTCAGCCTCCTGTCCCTTACCAACCGTGGAACTCAGTTGTTTCTTTGTCATTAAACATTGTGAGTGTACATGATGTATGAAAAATAGTCGGCTTTTAATCCTATTTCTCAAGGAATGACAGCTTGTAGTAATGTGGGCAGTAACATGAAAAGCAGCATAATCTCCAATCCATGGAATTTTTGAATGTAGTTTATCTCATGTGCAGTTCATTTGTTAGTCACTGTATTTTCTTTTCCATTGCACTTAGAGTCTTCTTGGCTTTTGTACAAATTGGTTATAAACACTACATTTTTTGAGTAATGGATGCAAACTAACAAGATTCCCTTGTCTAGGGGCTTCTGCTACAGTTATCAGTCGTTTTTTTGTGACTGGGATTTGCACTGAATAGATTTACATAGAGACAAAACTGTTTCCTGTAAAATCCTGAAAAAGTTCAAAGGGATTGCAAAGTGTAGGAAAATGCTATGTTAATTCGCAGCAGCTCAGTTCCTCCAGGGTAGGGAGAAAGAAATAACTAGTGGCAGTATTTTCCATTCACTGGAGAACTGTGAATTTCCTCAGGTTGCTGGCAGCAGTTTAATCCTTCAGGGGAGGGGAGTCAATGTTTATACCTGCAGCCAAGAAATCCAGCTGACTGTCACTCCTCTGTGCTTCTGCCAAGTTGAGCAGTTGCACAAAAGTGTATTAGAAGATGGTTGCAGTTTGTGAAGTTCGAGGAATGTTAGAATACAAAGACTTGCATCAAAATTTTGAGGCAGTCTCATCTGTTCCCCTGTAGGAATTGCATTTCACCAAAGAGTGACTTGTCAGAGAGAGCAATTTCTGGGCCAATTGTGAATGCTGTTTATCTTCTCAGATGTGGGAGAATTTGCTGTCAGCATATATTTGTTCCTGGCCTATTTCTGTATGTAGGTAGATGGTGGAATTCAGACTTCCATATTCCCAGGCAAGTGAAAATGAGAGAGTTCAGAGCTGGACACTATATGGAAGAGGAGAAATGAATGCTAGGAAATGCATTATAGCACTGGGGGTCCATAGGGGAGTTACATGATCACAGAGACTTAAGTTTGTGCTTAGACTGAAGAAGCCAAAAAAAAAAAAAAAACACAAGAGGAAGGAATATCGTAATAACAGGTAAAAACAACATCCCCAAACCCAAGGATCTTTAACAGAAGATCAAAGAAAGAAAGTGGTCTGAAGGATGGAGCAAAGTACTGAAAGAAAACAGCTATGCTTGAAAAAATCTAGCTTATATAGCAAATAGTGATGTTACAACCAAATGCCTTATGTAGTTCCAGTTTCTAAGTACTAACATTTTTCGAAGTTTCTATTTGAGGATTTAAGACTCTTTTTGGATTATTATCCAGTCAAATTAACAACTTGTTGGAAACTATAGAACAAAATGACTCAGTTGTGAGTTCAAGGAAGGAAGAGGAGGAGGAAAAGAAATGTTACTTTGACTCTATAAGCTCCAGGGCTGTCAGGGGTAGAAAGTTGTAGTATTTGCTGAAATGGAAGTGCTTTCGAGTGTTCTTGTTTCATTTTAAAGAAATTATGTCTGTGAAATTAATTGCAAAGATTATATACCTCAATGCACAGTCTTTTTCATTAAGTTCTATATTTCAAACATAAAAGTGAATGGAGAACAGGTGCTGGTAGTTTTCTTCTATATTTATCAATAACACAAGATTTGATCTTGTGATTATTTGTATGCCTTATAGCATCTGAAAATTTGTCCTCACCCAAAGAGTTATGGAAATCAGCAGCAGAGCAACATGTTTAAAGCTAGGAGAAGGATTTGTAGACTGTCCACTTGTCCACCCTTTCTTGGCAGGATGGACAACATTAAGGTTTATTTGTGGCATTTAATATGTAACCGATGAGTCTATTTTATCTTGAGCAGTATCTGTAATAATGACAAAATGCCATCACTTGATATTGTTTATTACGTGCTCTGGCATCTTTATGAATTAATAGGGGTTTTTTTCCTATACACTTTACTATGTTGCAGTATATTCTGAAAAATACAGATTTAAGCTCTGTTGAGCTGTACTCAGAAAAGTTACTCCAAACATGGCTTTTCATCTCTAACTTTGTAATCAAACAGGAAGAGGTTGCAGACAGGAGATTTATTTCCTCTTATTGCTAATCCTTGTTATTTTGAGACCTGCAGTTAGGCATCAGTGCTCTGTAGTCCAGGGCTGTGTGAAGGCAAAGACATCTACCCCGCTATATTGCCCACGCATTGTTGGTAACACACTAATTGCAATAAATCATATCCAAGGAGAAAAAAACCACCTTGCCATGTCTTAGCCCTCTCTGCTGAAGGCGAACAATGATAATCAAAAAGAGAATAGAGCAGCACAATTTTGTCTTTAAGAGTACTCAGCATGGCACTGTGAATACTGATGCGGAAAGTGAAGAGAGCAAGCACTGCCCCTCGCTTCAGGCAGCAGTGGTTTCCGATGCTCACCTCAGTGCTCTGCAGTCTTCCCTGGCGAGAAATATCAGAACAGGGCAAGCGTGAAGTGATGCTTCTCTGCAGAATAGCTGCACGCATGTCAAAAAATCCAACTTTCACGCTTGCAATAAACACACTGAAACGGAAGGGAACTGTTTGATAAGCCTTATGCTGTCTTTTTTCACTTGCAGATGGAAATCTTGGGTTTGTTATCTCATTTTCAGTAGCCCATCCCAGGCCGTTCATTTTTGCCGGGGGTTTTGTCGCCGTTGGCTCAGGGGAGGCGCTGCGGGGCCGTGTGCGCGCTGGTGGCTCTATCTTGTGGCCCCAAGCGGAGTTGCACATCGCCTTCCTGCGCTTTCCGGCTGCTCCAGGGCTTGGGACCGCCTGCGAAAGAGTTCCTGAAGATTAAAACAATGGGATAGGAAGATTTTTACAGATCTTTTTTGCAGATCTTTTTTGCAGATCTTTTTTCCTGCATCTGCCGATGTACCATTATGCGGTTTAAGCTTGTAAATGTTTTTTTTCTGGCTGTTTCAGATATAGAATGTCTGCAGTGCCTGCCTGATTGAAGTAAATTCTGAATGCAAAAAAAAAAAGTCTTTTAAGTACATCAGTGTTATTTATTCTTACAAATAAAGCATTTTATGTTGACTGTTACCTGAAAGTAACCAGTTATCTTTAAACAGTGGGGACATACAGTGGCAAAAGGCTTCCAGGCTTTATAAACATAATTTGGAGTTAAATCTATCCCAGTCCATGTGCAAATGTGACTATATAAACCTAGCAAATATGTGGTTATTTGCTAGCATTTGCTAACATCCCAAGGGTTCCCTGTACTGGCTCAATGTCAAGGCACTATAAAACAGAAAAAAACAAAGGCAGGCATTTATTTTCATGAAAAGCTTATTGCTGAAGTATAAGACATTCAAATAGATGAGGAAATACAGAAATCCAGTAAGACCACATTATACAGTAATATTCATGTAACAAAAATGAATATTGCATAATCAATGTTGAAGATGAGATGAGCATATTCAGCAAGAAGAAATAGCCATCAAATAAAGGAGGGAGCATAGGAACTGTTCCTATTCTGTTGGTAGCACAGTGGTAAATGTTGCAGGTAGCATTTGTTATTAGTTCAGGAGACGGTGCTCATTCCTCTTAAATTCTCACAGTCAGTGCTGATTTTGGTAATTCTGACTGTCAGAATAACCTTTAAAAGCAAAAAAAAAAAAAAAAAAAAAGAGGGGTGGGGAGAAGTTACAGGTACATAGATACATTGTACAAAACTTGAGTAAACATTTAAGCATATTTGGCATTTAACAATAGCTTCAGTTCAGTCAATAGTGAAGATATGTGTTTACAATTTATACCTCCTGCCGGTTCTGTTTAAGTTCATTGTTAAAATTTCAACTGCTGTTAAGCTTTAAAAACATTTAAGGAGATAGGCAATGGAATTTTGGATAAAGTGAGCTCTCTTCTATGACTCTGAAGTACTACCTGAGTCCTGAAGCTCACCTGAAGAACTCATACAACTGTGTCTGTTATGTTCTGGCTGTTTTTTGCAAATACCACTACCCCCATTTCAGGTTCAGTGACCTACCCAAGACAAAGTAATCATATGACAAGTAAGCATAATGCACAGCATTTTTCAAATTACAAGATGCTGGATACATCTTTATGGACAGAGTCTTCCCTAGGTCTCCAGTTTCAACTAAAACTTTAGAGAATCAACTGTTGCTGCTGGATTATTTTGATTTATGAAGCAAATAGTGCAATAATGCTTTGTAGTTACAAAATAATGAGCCACATGTGGGACTGCTGTGTGTATATCTTCATTGTTGCATCCAAGAGTGTTCTTAAAAGCAGGGAATCCGTCATACCAACACATCATATGTGCATGAGAACCTTGACTGGGCATGTACACGTGCCTTTAGTGAAACCTGGTCTTGTTGACACATTTGAAACTTCTCAAATCAGATTAGTTTTCACTGTGTGAGTAGTACAGCTCTTTTGAATAGGGCTGTAGAGGATTTGTTTTAATGCACACAAGATTGAACTAAGTTTCAGAACAAAGAATTTGAAATATCTGGCCACGTACTTTGACAATCTAATTTTGAAAAAGTGTATTGTGAACAAAAGTTCCTTCACTGCCATTTTTAAAGATACTGTCACCTTCTCGAGATAAGTAATCACTCCTTTACATTGTACTCAAACTGCTCCTTACAGAGGTACTGTTTCTTTTCCTCTGTTACTTTTCTAATAACTTCTGATATATTTGTCTGCCTGACTGTGGCTGAGCGTTAGGCCAGCTTCTTTTCTATAGAGGCAAATTCCATATTGTCTTCAGCTTGTTTTCACTTGTGTCCCCACCCTGGTGGGTTTGTGGTGGAAGAAAGTGGAGGCATTTGAGATTTTGCAATTACTTGATATATAATGCTCCTATTTTAATGGGGAAAAGTTGATACAGGAAAGAATATTCTTTATTTTTATTTTTATTTTTATTTTTATTGTAACATTCAAGGCCTGATGAGCTATTAGGAAGTGGTATAACTTAGAATCCCTGTAAAAAATTTATGGCTTAAATTTCATTATTTTGTGTGGAAGTATGAACATGGAGGTAAATTTATTTCGTAATGGAATTTACTAGTGATGAGATGCTTTTCTGTGGAGGAAAGTGTGAAAGGTGGAAGTTAACATGCTTAATTTGTAATTAACCTAAAGGGTTATGATCGTCTTAGCTAAGATTCCTGAGAGGCTAGACCTGTGAAACACACCTTGCCTCCTGGGCTTTGTAATTCTGTAGGTATTGCTTACAAAGAATCATCCCATGTTTCACCAATAAGTGTGTTATGCATCTCATAACTCACTGTGTGAAGAGATAATATGCTGGGTGAGAGCAACCAAGCAGCAAATTTTTTATGTCAATAAAGAAAATTCCTTAACTAGAGTCTTCTCTCAAGCAGCTCCACCTTGACCCTCACAGGAAATTCTGTCAGTCTCATCTGTTAACACACAGGGCTAAGATTGGTGAGTTTTGTGGTGTCTCTTTGCTGGTCCTTCTGCAAGTTGTGGTGGAGGTGATGCACATGATTTTAAGAAAAACCCATTTGTGTAGCTTAGACTTGGCTGACTGATTGCAAATAAAGGTGTTTTCAGGAAGTGAATGAATTGGTGAATCTGGTAACTCGTGTGTAGCTGGGGGCTGTGAATGGAAGGCATGTGACTCATACAGGGCACTGCAAGCATTCATGCCTCTTTATTCCTCCACACACAAAATGTTTCTGTACTAAATTAAAGCTGAAAAGTGGTCTGTGGCAGAATGAAACCTTCCTGTGAAATGTGTTTTAAGACATGTAATAGAAATTCAGCATGATATCAGCTCTGCCTTTTTCACAAAACAAGCTTTGTCACCTGATAGTTTGTAGACATGTGCAGATTTCAGTCCTCATCAGCCTTTCCCAAGTGGAGAACTGCAATTTCTCTGTTTACCGTGGAGTTTGTTCTTCTGTTAAAACTTCTGCTTCTCAAAACAGTAGAATTAAGTATGTTTGCTGTTCTTTCTAAAAGAGAATTGAAGAGGCCATGTTTACTCAAAATTACTTCTAACCAGCTGATGAGTTCAGATACAGAAGGTGAATGCTGCTTTTGTGTGGGGGCACGAGGGGGAAGACTTTATAGTTTCCCAGTTCCTCAGTGATTTCTTATTGTACTTAACTGATAGTCCCCTACCTGTCATGCAAAAAGAAGCAGCTGTCACTGCCCTGCTTTTGATAGCAGCAGTAATAAAGGTCCCATAACAGGAGCACAGATGTGGGATGCAATGATGAATGAAGCAAAACAGAGTGTATCTCACACTCCCTTCATTGTATTGCTCACCTGCACTCGTTTAAGTAGAAGTTTGATTTTGTTTCTATCACGAGTACATAGAAACATAAAGATTCCAAGAAAAAAAAAATCAGATAAACTGAGCAAAACCCCCACTACTTGAACATGTTTGCTTTTCAGGCTAGAACTGCACTCTGCAGTTCCTTAACGTGTTACTACTTTTTTTTTTTTCCCCTAGCTAGAGCGAGGTTAGTTTGCATTTCACTGCTGAATAGGGAGAGACATGTGCTACTGATAAATCATAAAAAATAGAAGGTTCGTTTTCACACGGCAAGGATTAGTTCCAGCCTGTCCCGGTGTGTTGTCCATGGAGTGACGCTGGGTGGCGCTGTTTGTTTGCGAAGCAAGTATCGGTTCCTTTCCCCCCCATCCGTTCCCCCCCCCCAGTTTCTTTTTTTT
>VZTX01004625.1:260000-301057 GCA_013400915.1 Pardalotus punctatus | reverse complement strand
TTTTTTTTTTTTTTTTTTTTGCTTTGGTAGTAACTGAAATTACTGTTTCATGAATAAAATATTTCTGGTGGGATTTGCATTTCTATATTGGCTGAAGATACTGTGTTGAATGTTTTATTAACCAGCCCAGTGCAACTGTCAGCCTATTAAAGAGATCCAATGGACCCTGTTTAGCTAAATAAACTAAATAAATCCAATTCGTCAAATTGTGTTCCTGGCTGTTTATTTTCCATTCTTTTGATGTACAGTTTATTTTAAGTTAAAGCCACATAGATTTAAAAATTAATGTGAAAATAGAATTTAGTGTTTGAAACATGAGAAGACTAATTGCCATGGTCAAAAATAGCTTCCCTTTATAGTGAAGTTGCCATCTGGTAAATGGTGAACTTTTTATTTGTGACTGATTAACTGTCCCATGTCAGAAATTACTTGGCAAACGAGTGGTTAATAGCATTTTTTGCCAGCTTGGTTTTGTTGCTTCCATGAAGAGAAACTTGAAATATAAACACTGCTGTTGAAAGTAACTATTTCTACCCAGCTTCAAGAGGTTTGTTCTTTATCTTGATATTTTCTCAATCAGAATTCAAGGGGAAAATTTTATATGGTCATTACATATTAAAAGCTTGTTGAAATTCTCATTGCATCATAAGCAAATATTAGAGCATAAAAAAAAATCTCTTTGCATAACTGAATACATTGTATGTCGGGTTGTCAAACAGTTGTCAAACATTACAAATACTAGCATTCATTATATTCTGCTAGTACTAATAATATTTTAGTTACTGTGTTTCTGCTGAAAACCTTTGCCACAGAATAGCAGGAGACAGACTCTAGATTTATGGTAATGTTACTGGGATAGCACAATTTTTTTCTGTGCCAGTTGCAAATTCTTGTAAATGCAAATACATTCTGGATTTGTTAATAAGAGAGATGAAGAAACAGTGATGGATGTATTCGCACTTTCTTTCTGATGCTTTCCATAACACTGATTTAGTGATGTTACATGTTAACTTCTGTGTGTTTTACAAGGAATCAGAGTTGCCAGGTATCATGTTTTGCATAGTTTTGTTTTTATGATCTTGGGTTTCCAAAAGTAGAATACTGAAATTTAGTGCAATAGAAATACAGTTCGATTAAATTGCATATCTCACTCTTTTCTCAAGAAGTCTACTATAATTGATTAAGAAACCTTTGTGAAGAGCTAATGTGTTATCTGAATTTGAAAGTGTCAGGGGTTCTTAGTAAAAATCATTTAATCAAGTAATTCCACCTTTTTTTTTACCATTTTTTCTTACTAACCAAAACGGTAAATTTTTGTTGCCACCTCTCCCCCAAATTCTAACCCAAGAACAAAGTAGATACTTAGGCAGATGTCTTCAGTGTTGGATAGAGGGCTGTTCCCTTCTGCAGGTAGACTTTAATTTGTAGTGAAAAATATTATATTTCTTTAATATTTTCTTGCTGCAAATGTTTTTAAATGGTATTTTAAAACTAAACCACACAATGTTATCCTGTTTTGTCTCAGAAAATAACCTTCCCATTTTGTGCTCTAAGGTGGTTCTTTTTAACATACTGGTAATAAAAACAGAAGGAACTTTATGGTTCTATAAAACTGGCTAGCAGAGGCAAAAAAAGATGGACTTTTATGGTGGAGATGTCATCTTGTTTCTGGCTTAAGACTTGTAGTGAGGAGGGAATATAAAGTAAAAACAAAATATAGCTGGAAGTGTATTAGAGTGATTATCCCTCCTCCTAGTAATGTTCTTTACTATGTGAAACATATGGAAAAAGTGTGAATATCTCTGTTCTTTTGTTTGGTGGCTTTTTATTTTTATTCTGCAATCATTTAGGAGTCTGTCCCAAATACAGCCAGCTTCCCTTAAAGCTGCTGTACAAACCTCAACAAAAAGTAGTTCTTGGCCACAAAGTCATTTAAGCTTGCTGTTCTTACTCAGTTAGGGAGGAAATGTCTGCAAAGGCTCGAGGATCTAAAGTTGTACATTTGACAATTTAATGCTTGTATACATATATAATAAGTGGATCAAATACAGCACCTCCCGTACTTTTCATTTGCTTTTTATAAACTGCCTTTAGGGTGCCAGTGCTAGGAAAATAGGCCTTTTCCAATATTTAATGAATACTACAGAGGTTTCATTCCTAAAAGACGTGATCAATGAAAATTAGAGGAGAAATATAAAGATTACAGATAGTAAAAAGGAATATAGCAGGTGGCTTCAGGGATCAGCAGTAAAACAGAATAATGTCTCCCTCCGTAGTAACATTTAACCATTTCAGATGGGTGTAATGAAAAAAGGGTTTTGCTAACTAAATATTTGGTGCCTGGTGTATAAAGAGAAAGCAAATGGGGAGTGTGTGTGTGTGGGCTCTGCATGTTTCCCATTGAGTGGCATTTGTGCTTATTTTCAGAACCCCCACAACTTTCCAACATGTCCTTAGTTTGGTTTTTTCTTTTTTTTTTTATTTTCCAAGAAGTTAAGACTAGAATGAATAAGGGTAGTGTTTGCCAACTTACCCTCCTGGTCAGCATGGAAAACACTGAATTGCAATTGCAGGCTTTGTACCTGTTCACTAAAGATTCAAATGTGAATTCTGGCAAGTCAAAGAAAAGGCTTATATTGTGTCTGGTGGGTCTTGGCTTGGGCCTTAGTTAGAAAATGCTCCTGCATTATGAATTTAACACCTTCCTTTTCACTGATTCCTGAATAGAAGATTTGAGCCATTATTAAATCGAGCTGTAACTTTTGCTAGGTCGTGTCACCAACCAGGAAAAAACGTGGTATATAATATTTCATTTAAGAGAGAATAACTACATTAATATCAAAGCAAATTCTCTTATTTCAAATTTTGAAAAGTTACTTTCCATTATGATGGTGTTGGTATTTTGGGACATGTAACTGCAGTTATTTTGTCACAGGGATCCCTGTTTGTGGAGTGCCTAGCACAAAGGAATTTCTCACCCATGACTACAGCTCTTTGGCACTGTATGCAAAGAACTGAATTGTTAAGTTAATGTGTTTCTTGTGATTGTTTTTATTTGTTTAAAAAAATATAGGTTAGTTTCAGTATTATAGATTGTTCCATTAGCAGCTGTCTTTGAAACTACAGGTTTTCATGTTATGTATTTCTGTTAAAATTTCTAGCATCCTTAAAAAAGGAGAAGCATTTATCTACGATTAATGTGGTTGGGAGTAAAACTAATAATGCTAAGACAGGATCTTAGGCATAGTGCTAGGATTTTTTAATCAAAAGAAAATATTTGATTGGTAGTGACTGTTCTGTATAGTTTCATAATTCAATGTCATTAATACCCCCAAGTGATCATGTGATTCCCTCCCCTTTCTGCCCAGTCTTCAGGAGAAATCAGACTCTCTGGTTCAGTTGTGTAAGCTTCCCACAAAGTTAGTTCAGTCAACTAAATCAAGGTAAAAAGTTACAGAAAGGTCAGGATTAAGTTAGGGGTTGCTAACCTGAATTGCTTTCCCAGCCTTTTTAAGCCCTTAGTGCTCCTTTTGTCTTTTTCTTACCTTCTGTCATGTTGTCCTCCTGTTAGATCTTTATTTCAGTTGAAGGCACCTGGGCTGCATCTTTCTCCTGACCCATACTTGGAGTCACTTTCAAACGTGTTATTAAGTCCCCTTTTTTCCATTCATGAGCTACATGTCTGGCATTCAGCAATGCAGATCGGTGGCTCAGCACTTGTGCCCCGTAGAGAGCTTGGTTTAAAATGCATGTATTTCAGAATGAGCATGAGGAAAATTTGCTCCCTTCTCTCCTCATCTTCCTTTTTCCTTTTTTTGTTTCTCTTCCTGGGGCAAATGTTAGAAATTTTTACTTTTAATTTGTACCTAAAGAGTGCTCTGTTGCTAAGGTCAGAACTGCTGAGTTACCTTCTCTCATAATATAGGACCAGTTTCCGAGCCATTTGTATGTTTTAAAAAATGTCTTAGCTAAGGACTTTTCTCCCATCTGGGGCTTCTTGTGCGGTGGTGGTATTTGCTTGGACAAAATCCCCCAGTTTTCCTCACTTACTGTATCTGAGTCTGAATAGAATTGCTTTTTAAGGAAGATGAACTGGAAACTCCATTTCAGGTGTGCAGTGAACAGACGTGAGGGTCTGAACAAAATACTGGTGTTTCAGGCAGCTTTGAACCATGTTGAAGGGAAGATGTTTGATCTAAGAACTGGGCCAAATCTATTCTGCAATAAAACCTGAAATCATGTACACTACAGAAAAAATAGTGGAAGAACTCCCACATGCTCCTGATGTAGTTAAATGTATTCTTTTGGAGCAAGACTTCCTTTTGAGGTCCTTCCTTCCTTTGTGAAAAATTTGGGCCCTGTGGAAATTTCCATTCCCTTTCTTGTACCCTGTATCAGACAAAGGAAACCAGGACAGGTACTTCTGTAGCCTGCAATATCACAGAATCACAGAATGGTTTGGATTGGAAGGGACCTTCAAGATCATCTGGTTCCAACACCCTTTCCCATGGGTAGGGACATCTTCCACTAAACCAGGTTGCTCAAAGCCCATCCAGTCTGACCTTGAGCACTCCCAGGGATGGACCTGGATAATCTTATGGCTAATAAGCTTAACTAAATATGGTAATTAATAAATTTGAACTACTTTTCATTTTTGGAAATTGGCTTTTCAGTGAGTTTGTTTAGTATGTAAAGATCACTTATGATGGATCATGTGTCAATTCTTTCACCTACTTGTTTGAACAGAAAAACAAAGCCTCTGGTTTTCCATTTTATCCAGTCTGCTTTTAAGGTCTTCAGTGCTAAATTTCTGGTAACAACAAAGGATTAGTGGCTGATACTTATGATGTTCCATACCTGGGTGCCCAACTGTACTCACAGCATTTGTGATTTTGATGCAGAAGTGACATGAATTAGTAAAATCCCACAAAAATTAGCAACAGGAAATCCAGATCAGGTCTTTGAGGGCGCACTCAACATGTCTGGTGAATTCTAAGAAAGAGCTATCCTTATCCCTGCCAGGTACATTTTACAGACTAGTTAAGAGGCTGGGCTGTGCCAGGCCATGGCATGCTTTGTGATGTCCATGGTATCAAATATTAGTATGAGCTTATTTGTATAATAGTAAATTCTTCGCTATATCTAATTCTGAGGTGTAGAGTTGGACTTGCTGAAGAAAAGAAAAGCCTCTTCCAGCAAGGAGAGGTGTCTGGTACCCCCTGCCTTTAAACACTTCTGTGCCTCTGGCTGTTACTTGGCCTGAGTGTGGCTTGGGCAGGAGTGTTTGAATGAATCTGTACAATGGGGTTTATCCTTGCATTCAGATAAAGACTTTTTTTTCCCCTACAGAGCAAAGCTGCTGCATTCTGGCTGAAGTGACTCACTGATGAGGTGTTTGGCTGTATAGTTGTAGGGGGGATGAAATTCTTGAAATGAGGCTGTGCTGCCCTCTGTTACATTTTTTGGGAAAGTATCGAGAAAGAAGTGAGAATAGGTTGTTCTCCTGACATTATAAACAAAGAAGGTGGACCTTTGATAGTAGCAATCTTCTTGAGGGAATTGAATCAAGCACCTCCTGTGGAAAGTGGAAACAAATGTATTGCTTTGCTCAACTTCAGAGTTGTATTCTAAGTTTCTTTTGCCTTATGTTTTAACTTTTATAAGGCTTGGTGTATTTTGGAAAAAAGAAATCTTTGGCATATGTTTAAATAGAGGTGAACAAATTTGTGTGTTTGTGTTCATTTGTTGGGGTTTTTTTAACAATAGCAAAATCCTTTCCTCTGCCCCAAGAAGTCAGAGTGGAATTCAAATTCTCCAGGATATATATAGTCTGTCTATAAAGTTCACTGTTGGACACATCACTTCAAAAATAGCCGTATGAAGAAAAATGTGTGATGCGCGTATTGACAGAGAAAAGCCAATAAATCCAATTTGATTCAGGAAGCTGAGAAATATTTTAATAACTTTCTGACGTTTTCCTGTAGTCCTTATTTACCTTATCAATAGTTATGGTGACATATGATTGTCAACTTTTTATATTAAACCAAACTAATAAATTAAACATGTTGTGTTTATACCTGATGAAAGCTGACGTTTTGGAAAGGTGTTAAAATATACTGACAGGTCTTGTTCATAAACTCCTTTGGTATAAATATGTAGATGACATCTTTAGATATTGTTTGTACATAGGCTGATAGGCAGGAAACGTTGACAACGTAACAAATGCAAATGTCAACCCCACAATTTAACCTTTCTGTGTAGGAAAAGATGTTAGTTTTAAGTTACATGTATCTTTTAACTTTATTTTCAAAGTTTTTTTTGAGCCTGTTATCATTGCTGTTTCATGTGCCACTGAAAGTAACACTGCAATAAGAAAGATTTGCACTTAAGAGCTTTTCTCTGTGGTGTTCCTACTTAAATGACTACAGCTGAGAGAGTGTTTTTTTCTTCTAATTCTTTTTATTTTTCATGTTTGCCTAGTACCTTCTGAATCTCTCTGCAATATTATCTGTTCATTCCTTACTAGCCAGTGATTCAGGGCTTGTACGACTCAAGGGCAGTAAACCAGCAAAACTATTTTAAAATGTTAGAGCAGTTTCTTGTAACAGCAGACAGATGTGCTTGGCCTTAACCTGGATCAGGGTTGCTTCATATGCTGGATATTTCTGATTTGAAATTTGTCTTCTCCATGGTGATGTAAATCCATTATGTGTTCTCTGCTTGATGTTTTTTCCGCATTCTGCACAAGCTGTGATTAATATCAAAGCTTACAAAAGTTATGGCCAGTTCTGAGTGGCCAGGACCCTCAGGGCACCAAGAGCCCTCAGTGGCCCTGAGCAGCCTCCCAGCTTTTCCATGGACCAGGGCTCCATTTCAGGGCTGTTTTCCCCTGCTCGGGGGATGCTGTGGGATGCTTCTCTCCAGCTCCCCATGGCCCTGCCCAGCTGTGGTCCCTGCACCCTGATAAACTTTGGCCCGAACTTGCTGGTGCTGGAAGCTCTGCAGCTTTGCCAGGCGTCCACGGCACGTGTGAGTTCATGGTCCTTGGTTGTTCTGGCTTTTAAAACTATGATTGGAACAGCTCAAGTGGTGCTTTTCTGTCACCTACCTAGGCACCTCTGCCTGAGGTCTGGAGTCTAGGTGAGGAATGTGGGGCCTTTTGTGTCCCACTGTGCAGGACTTGTGGAGGGATTTCATAAGTGCTGACCTAGGGGTTGCATTGAATTACCGAGAACCTTGCACTGCATTCAGAATAGGAATACCCATTTTGATCCGGATGGCTGCAAGCAGAGTTCCTGCTGCAGCCTGTAGCCTGTCTGAATTGTGTCTCTGAGTTTCCCATTTTAGACTTGTGAAGTGCTTTAAGAAGAAAAACTTTGTCCTCTGCCACCCAGGCTGATGTTCTGTCTTTGGTGACCGATTTTACAGCTAAGATGAACTTTCCCATAGTGTTCTTGCTGCTGCTTCATGCAGGTCTTCATTTGTCACAGCTGAAAGTGCACTGGTAGATTGGAAATGTGTTGGTAGGTATCTCATGATGCTTCACAGAACTCTGACGGAGTGGTTTGAATATTGACTCTATAATACCTAAGGATGTATTTGTGAATGTCCTCAAGGAGAATCCATCCCTTCCTCACACCTCATTGAATGTGCTGTACTCTGTGTATTGGATAGAGAGGTTAAGCAGAAATGCAGAAATTTGGAAAGGGAATGTTGGTGTTAATTGGTTTGTGAAGCTGGTGTGTTGGAACCAAAGCTCTTGCTGTTGTGGCAAGAATTACAGTATGTGAAATTTTAGTAGTGGTAAAGGAAGTTGCTACTGGTTTTCTTGTTTTTCCCTTGTTATAAATGAGTTAAAGAATGTCCACAGTCACAACTCAACCTCTGTTACAAATAAAATAAAAATGTACCAACAGTTTTGGTGTTCTCCAAGTGCCTACAGAGGTAGTTAATGAAAGTCAAGGTAATGGAAGGTTGGTGCAGGCATATAAAATTTAATAGTTTTGGAAGGCTTCAGTTGTATTAAACATAACCATTTTCCAGAATAATTAACTGCTTTAACTTGGTATTGAATCAATCAGCCAATTAGTGCAGTCCTGTTTTGTATTGTGGAAACTTTTTTAGTGCATTAATGAACACCAACCTTTTGAGCAGATATTTCTGCAGTTAGACTGACCTATATATTATGTGTTACTTAAAGATAGCTCTGAAGAGTGTTTTTCAGCTGTATATTGTTTTCTTTTTGTTAGATAGATGGACAGATTTGAGATGTACATCTGTGATACCATATAATTGACAGAAAACCCTCTGGTATTTGACTGTCCAAAGAACATGAAAGGTATAATTTACTTTGCAACAATCATATTCTGTCAGATGGTTGCATTGCTTTATGAAGCAGTTGGAGAAAATTGATATGATTTAATGTAAATGAAACTGTTACATTTGATTCTTACCTCATGTTACCTCCCTGTGGTATCAAGCAGTTCCCAATTGTGTAGTAAGCATGTTTTGTATGGCTTTATTTCCAAATCTTTCCCTGAGGAAATCACTGGAAGTTGTGGGACAATGCTTTTTCATGTGCTGTTTAACTGCCATTGACTTAGTTTCCTGAGTTATCTAGAGAGGTGGCTTCATTTAATCCACTTCCTTTGCACACATTACAAATCTCTGGCTTGTATCAGTAGAACTGACCATTTTTTTTCCCTGAAAACAAAACCAACCCAAACCTTTCATTTCTAAACTGTTATTTGGGAACACTGTTTTGAGATTCCCAGTAACTCTGGCAGATCCTGGGCACCATAGCTGCAGTGCATTTCTGGAAGTTGCCATTAATTAGCATTCTGGTTCTTTAGCTTTGTTTAGCAGCTTTTCTGCTCAGTGTAATACCAGCTCTCTCTTTCTTCCCCTAGGTTTTTTGTTGTTGTGCATTTCCTGCTTAACACAACGTTTGTTTAAGTAGATACAAGCGCAGTGAATTTCCTGAAAGTTACTCATTGGGGAAATTGAAATGAAATTTTAAAATATCATTAGGAATGCAAACAATAAATTCTTTCATTTGCTGTAGGCGTCTTTAGGTTGGAATGACTAGAAAAGGTTCTGGTTAATTAGAAGTAATTTGTTAGAAACCTGAATCCTTTTTTTTATTTCCTAGATTAAAACTCAGTTCCCAGCTGGATGCTTATAAGTGCAGGAAATGTAATTGTGAGATGATTAACTGCAAAAAGATGGATAATTGGAGTTCATATGATATGTCAAATATGGCTAAACCAAAAGGTTTTCTGCATGTTGAAAAAGATTGGCTGAAGTCTAGATTGTGGAATATTGAGCAAGGAGTGTTTTTAGAGATTAATAGTCACAGATTGCTGCAAGATGATGAGGCAGAGCTGGACTGTAAAGAGCTAACACCTCCCAGCCCTTTCCTGTATCTTCAGGTTTTAATTAGCATGGGTTTGGTTTTGTCCTCTTCCCTTTATTGCTGTTATGTGAATTGGAGATTAGGAAACACAGTAAACATCATACATCTAACACCAATGCTTAGAGACAAAGATATCTCCTCCTCTCCACTAGGAAAGGCTCAGCCTACCATAGGATAAATGATTTGAGTCTCCTCTGTTACTCCCTCCCCAGTGTCTTGCATTGTTTTTTCTACATATTTTTTTATGTTTGTAAAATTTGCTTTGAGTCTTTTTTGTCTTTTTTTTTTTTTTTTTTTACTGTAGTGTAGTAATAAATTAAAAGGTGATACATAAAGTGTAAACTGCATCAGTGGCATTTTGCTTTCATTATCCCTCATAGATGTTTAGCAAAACAGTGCCTGGTGTTTTAAATTACTTCTGCGTTACTTTAAAATGAGAACTTCTGTTTGAATAGCCTATTGTTCTGTTAGCTACTACATTGCACTTCAAACCGCAGAGTGTTATTAGAGTCGCTGCATTTTGGGATCATATAAAATATTTGTTCTCTCCCTGCTCCCAACCTATAAACTTCATATCTCGATAAAGAGTTTCTAACCCTTGGAAATACTGCTTTACAAATTCAGCTAATGACCCAAATACAGCTTGTTTGTTGTGTATGAGTTGTATTAAAATAACATACTCTATGTGTATTGTCATTAATGATATGCTCATTTTGATAATGGAGCTGCAGTCTCTTAGTATGTAGTCCTTGGGGAGATGCTGCATTTTTTTAACTAAGTATTGTTCTGGCTCCTTTCCTTGATTGGCCCAGAAATAGCAATCAGCTGGGGAGCAGGATGACATGCCTCTTAGCGATCCCTTTTATCTTTGAGATGAGTATCAACATTGTATGCTTCCTAATGGAAGTGTAATTTAATGAAATCTATTGGGTAAACATACTTCAGATGTTCAAAGGAGGTGACAAAATTTTTGCTGGCAGCCAGGACCTGGCTGCTTTCCAGCTTGCCTTTAGCTGCTATGCATATAGCATTGAGAGAGGCACTTAAAATAGGAACACAAAGTATTGTTTCTATTGTGTTTTGGGTTGTGGATTTTTTTTTTCTCTCTGTTTTCTTTTCCTTAATTTTATTTTTGTGGTATTTGTACTAGTGCCCTCTGACTTCCAGGCTTTCCTAGTAAAATGCTGCGTGAGGTCAGGTTTCCCCTCTCCCCCCAGAACACAGATAACAGTGCTATACTCAGGAGAGATGGTTGGCACAGAATGTGCTGCATATTGGGGAGAGGGGTGAGTGGGAGGGGTAAGAGATCCAGACTGTTGTTAGAAACTCTGTGAAAGAATAAGTTCCTCTCTAGACTGATAAAATTAAGTATCCTGTTTTAAAGATTGTGTCAGAACACTTTTGTTTTATCAATAATAATTGCTGAGGTAGAACTGCCCTCTATGAGGTTTTATAACAGATGGCTGGGAGTGGAAGGAAAGCTGCTCAGCCTTCCACCTCCTCAGCTAGAAACAAGATTGCTAAAAGGAGACAGTTGTCCCTCTTACCATTGCTCCCTCCTCATTATAGAGCGCAGTGATCCCATCACACACACACTCACACACTCTCTCTCTCTCTCTCTTTGTGGTAGCAAACTTGGCTGAAAGACTGGAAAGATCATATCAGCAATGTTGTCCCTTTAAGTGGATGTTTAACTGGACAGTTGATGGACCTTATTGCTCAGATCCTAATGGACTGGTAAACAGTAGGAGAGTGTTTGAGGAGAAATACATTAACATTTAGGCACATTTGAATGTAATGGATATGTCTGTGGAACAAGGAATTTTCTTCTTTACATGGGAGGTCTACAGGAGATATTTTTAATTTGAAGACTTCCACAGTTGGCGGAATTGGGGGATGAAGGATGTGCCCAGAGAAAGACGAATGCATCATTGGTCTTTTGCTGTTCTTTCAGGCATTAGCGGCTAAATCTGCTTTTCAGTGTGGCCCACTTTATTTCCTGCTTGATCCTTTAAAGAAGTCTCTTTCCCAAGATTATGTTGGCACTCTCCTATGAATGTGTGACATTGTACATCTGAGCCTTGTGGTTTTACTCCAGTAAAAAGTGAGTTCTCTGGGCTGGTAGAAGTCATGGGCTACCAACAAGAAGCTTCTTTGGGTACAAAGGCAAGGTCAAGCAACTGTCTCTTTTTGTAGTGTTGTTAAGCTTATGTTCCATGTGGGGACAGTAACTGAGGATCAGAATGCGGTAAGAAGCAAAATGGAATGAAGTGAATTGCTTGTTTACAAATAATGGAACAAAATGTGAAAGACTGAGGAAGAGAATTTGGGATATGTCAACTTACCTGGTATTTCTATAACTGTAAGGTACAGCAATAATACAAAATACATTGCAATTGTATTGAACTGTCTTCATTCAAAGTGGTTTTGGTTCTTCAGCCAAACTGCACATTACTTTAATGCTATTCTATTTTACAAACTTTCTAATGTTACCCAAAGTTTGTGCAAGATCCAGGTGCATATTTCTTTATGTGTGTGTGGATGCATGTGCAATGCTGTGCTGTATATGGAATACACTGTTGCCAGCTTAGCTTGTGGCAGCTGTGGGACAGTTAAAACGATATGTAATTAAAGACTATTTAATATATAAACACATTTTATTTAATTTTGGCCTTGCATTGCTTCTGGAGACTGATGAGGAGAGGCAGGAAATGGACAAAATTCCAAGCAGCACCACAGTTTATGACTCTGTTGTGAACCCAAAATAATTAAATTGTTCACCAGGCTTCCACCTCTAGAAAATGAATAAAGCTTCAAATCTTCAGACCAAAACATTTTTGAAAATAAAAACTTTGGTGAAATTGTAAAATGTTCTGATTTTAGATCTGCTTCTTGGAAACTAACCTTCATTTGAAGTACGCCTTTAAAGTGGAAAGTTTTTCTGCACTTTTTGTGGACCAGTTAGAACTTTAAATTGGTGTCTTGGTGATTTTACTTCCTGTGTGTTTCCTGGTGAAATTGGGCAGGAGGAACCCAAACATTATTGGATCATTTAATTTGGTTCCCTTTCACATAATTATCAGTTGAGAGTCCAAGGGAAGGGAACTAAATGCAGAAGTTTGGTAAGGTGGTATTTATCAGCTTCAAATCCCCTGTTTGTGTTTAGGGGAAGGTTTCTGACTTTAAGCTTTTTCATCTTGATAATTCTCTGAGTTTCTCTTCCACCAAAGACATGATTAGATGGCAGTTTGCTTTCTCTATCTGTTTTCCTTAACTTTATTCCTCCTGATTTGTTTCCTGCTTCATGGCAGTCCACACTGCAGCTGCTTCATGCTCCAGTGCAGACGATTAAGCTGCTTCTGAGGCCACCATCAAAAGCTGCTTTCTCACTAGGTCTGTAGGAAGGTGCAGAAGCTTTACCTCCGACCACTGCCATTGCCATCTTGATTATCTTTTTTTCCCCCATTGTCAAGCCGTCGTTTGTAGCTGCTGTAAGCTTTTACCTGTGGCAGCTTAAAAGATATAGGTTGAGATTTTTTCAGAAAGGACCCTGAAGGAGTCAGTGCTCAATCCTCAATGGCTTTCAGAGCTGAGCAGCTTAGACCTCTTAAAAATTCTAGTCTTATGTCTTTTCAGGTGGGATTTTCGAATTCTCATGAGTAACCTGTGAAAGGAAGATACGTAGAAACCTGCACCTCATTTCATGGTTCAGGAGGGCTTGTTTTTTTCAGATTATATAAGTGCTTTTGAAATTTCATCCTTTGACATGATCTTGTCACAAGAAACATGTTTCAGTCTTAGCAAGGTAGTGTTTGAACAGCTGTGAATTCAGAAAGAATCACTTGCCATTTGGAGACTTTCATTGATATGTTTTCTTTCATGTGAATTTCCAGTATGGTCAAGCAACCAGGATATCCAGAGGCCTTTCGGGTAGGTGAATATACCAGCTGAAGTAATGAAATCAGAAACTTGAATATAGCAAAGCTAATCCTTAAGTCATTGAAGAAGGGGACAGAAATACCTTTAAGATTTTTAAGTGTTGGTTGTTGCAAAGAAATTTCCACAGGAAATTCTGTAATGTTACCTGGAGAAAGTCTTTCTTTGAGGAGTGATCGTCTTTTTCTGTGGCATGATGCAAGATGACTCTACAATCCCTGGGAATGTTTGTCCTTATAGAGCTCAAATTGAATAAAAATTACCACCAAAACCCCTTATTCCATCTTTACTAAAAGGAATGGTTTTCCTCTTTAATAATGTTAGGGGGTAGACAGATAACAAGATTGAAGTGGAACTGAAGTTATGGTGGAGGGAAAGATACAATTATGCAACATACTATTGATAATAATATTATCTGTACAGCAGATCATTCAGTCGGCAAAGAATAATTGTTGTAAAGTTTTCCTGTAGGAATGTATTGTTAAAAATTAAATAGGTGGAGTAGCTTAGAAAAGTCAATACAGTTGTACATCACATTTGAAACCTCTATCAGACATTTGCCATACTTGTTAGAAGAATGTGGTATATCCCCAGCTACCACAAGAGCGACTTTTAAGGTTGGACCAAAACCCCAAATAGCTTCATGTGGTTTCTCTGTGAGTGATTAAAGATCACTGGACAGGAGTGCAGGGGTAAAGCAGGTGTGTGCTGTTGTTCCTCTCCAGCCTTTCTCAACTAGGACTGAGAAATTCCTGAGTCAGAAGTGGTGTTGCAACCTAGAACTACGTCACCAGAACAGGAATTAGTTATCAACGTTGTGGCTCAGGATCAGGGGAACTAAAATATCAGAGTAGAACTTTTGCAGAGGGTGATTCTATTGTGTTTTGCCCTAAACTCAGAGAACGATGAAGTAGGACTCAAATGTGGATTTTTTTCATTAATGTTTCGTCATTGCTCCAGTGTGAAAGTGTAAGAACTGAACTGAAAACTGAAAACTGTTTTTTGGTGGCAAGAGATATCAGGGCTGGATCCAAAGGTAGGAGAAGGGGTGGTCCTGCCATGAGCGGCTTCATGCTTTGGACTTGTTCCCAGACTCCCTGTCAAGCTGTGGAAGGAGCAGGGGTGCACAGACCCTGGAAAATGATAATGCATTAAATAAAACTAAATAACCTTGGTTATATTAGAATTCCTTCACTTTGTTTAATTCATTTCATCCTATGTAATTGGGTGATTTTATTCTGTGGGTAGAAGGAAGTCCTTCTCTAGTAGTGTTAGTAGTGAAGCTTCCCATCCAGTAAGTTATCAGGGCTCTGAAATTATGTAACATTTTCTGCATTGCATAGATTTTTATTTTTGTGTCTTAAGGCTATTATCTACTAAGAGTTGAGCAGATGTTTGAAATTGTACAAATGAGAATATCTGTATCTATATTTAGGAAATACTTCATTATGCTTGTAACTGGCGCTTCTGTTTACTTTGCGAGTGTGGTGGGATTTATGCATATGAGTGCCATCTATTTTCTATCTGGATAAACTTTTCATTTTGGGCTCTAAAATATCAGCTGTAGGGCCTCCACAAAGATGGTAAGAAGTGCAATTAATCATTTATCTGCTAGGTGTCAGCAAAGGTTCTCTTTAAGATAAATAAATTAAAAACTGTATACATTCATACACTAGATCTTGAGGCTGTGTGGCTCAAATCTGTTTGGAGGCTGAAAAGGAATTTATTAGGAAATATTCAGGGAAATAGATACTAGTCAGTGTCTAGTAGATACAGCTGCACTTCATACCCTTCATTTAATTAATTCAATCTGTTGCATTTTTCTTGATGTATGCAACTTTGAACCTCTCCTTAATTAAGCAAAATTAACAAGTTTATTATATGTGGAGAAGATTTCACAAATTTCAGTGCAGCAGAGGCTTTTTTTAAAAAAAAATTTAAGTTACTGTGTGGGGCATTAAAGAAGACACTTCCATAAAATAAGTAACAAAGTGTAAGAAAAAAGGGTCAATTCTCACAGTGGAGGAAGCTCATCATTGGTGTCCCACAACTTCCTATTTGTGTTGTTCAACATATTTATAGATGGTCTTAATACAAAGAGGAAGGAATTGATAAAGTTACTTGTGATACTAAAATGTGCAGGAAAGTAAAAGGGAAAGCTAAATGAATTATTTCAGGAGTAGAGTACTGAGTGATTAAGCATTAACTCAGAGGTGAGGCTTATTGTTGATAAATAAAAAGAAATGCACCTATCAGGAAAGCAGTTCTGATCTGATGTTCCCAATGATGGGCAAGTGTTACTGTTTGATCAAAATACGTTGAAACATCCAAACTCAGCAGTGTTCAGAAAAGAAAATTGGACTGAAGGAATTGCTAGGAAAGGAATAGAGATTGAGACAAATCATGTCTCTACCTATGCACATTTAGGACTCTTATTATTCCCTGTTCCCCAAAAATGCAGTAGTAGAACATAGTTCTGCTGGTGGTAATGAAAGCTCTGGAGCAGCTCAGTGCAAGGAACTGGCTAATGGACAGAAATTCTTCAGCTAGGGTAAGAGGGAAGGGATACATAGAGACATGATTGGGGCATATAGAGAAGCTGCAGTGTCAAGACGTTGTTCACCACTGCTCATAATACACATCAGGTGGCATCAAATTAATTTACTGAATGAGAGAGAAAAAATCAGGAGAGGAGAGGGCATGGCATTGGGAGGTGCCTGATCCATAGTCCACCACAAAGTAAGTGAGGAAAGGGATGTGCCAGACAGGGGTCGTGCCCTTTGACCCCTTCTCTGGGCTCCTAATGTTGGTACTTCCTGCGTTCTGCACGTTCGACTGGATAGACCTTTGGTCTGAATTAGTATGGCCAGTCAGCTTTATAAATTGTATTTTTTCCTGACCATGTGTGACATAGAAGAGGATGCAGTCACTTCTGCAGTGTTGTGCCCAGCTTAGGCATAAACAGTGTGTTTGAGCTTTCTGGCTCACAGAACAGGGAAAGTTTTGCTTAGATAAGTAGTGGTTGTTATTCCAAACTAAACATTTGAGATCATAGCAGGAATGTGTTGGTTTGCTTGGGTTATAGATCAATATATTTAGCTTCAGCATATACAGAAAATAAATAAGACTTCCTTTGTTCTGGTGTGATCCTAGTTCTGGAAATAGTATAACTTAAGTGGCGAAAACACCACAACTATTTATTTAGGAATAAAAACAAATTCCATCTGTTTCTACATCTCTGTCTCATTCACTTAATAGGAACGTTCTCAAGAAAATCTCTGTAAATGGAAATATTTTTAAATTTGTACACTTTGGATTTATATGCTTATGAACATTAGGCTGTACTTTTTTGAGGTATTGTTTATACATCACTCGTCCAGCTGGGAATCAGACTGTTACCACTTCACCTTTATTTTTAAAATGTAGCACTTAAAATATGTGCAACAACTACCTAGAAAACTATCAGGAAACACAGAGATGGTGTTGGAAGAGGTACTTTGAAATTTTTTTCAACGGGTGTGTGGAAGTTTGAGCACAAAACCTGAGTTTAAGAAATAGTTACACACTTCTCAGGCCCTGTATAAAGTCTCATGTTTGTCATTAAATATTACATAAAATTTAAGAATTCATGTGAACCATTACTGTTCTTTACTTGCATATATTTTTTTATAAAGTGCCATGTTACTAGTGCAGGAGTTTTTTATCTGAAGCAGTGTTTTGTGGGCTATTGAGTGTTCTCTAACCCGAGACAGTGTGACAATGCAGTTCACTCAAACTGGTAATTTTTTTAATATAGCTATGTAACTGCAGAACAAGCATAGTATTTCCCCCTTAGCACTTCTATTAATGAGAAACAGTGTTGTCTAATATTACTATGTTACTTGTAATTCAGTAGGTCTCAAATAACTCCCTCAGGCCTGGTGGCCGTACTGTGACAGATGCTTTAAAGTCAGAAAGATGTCCTCTCTGCACAAAGAACTTCAGTATCTGACCTTTGCAATGGCTTTGCTAGGGAAGGATATGCCCACATTGATGATATCAAGTTTATGCAACAACACAATTGTACTGCTTTTAAAATAAGGCAGTATTTTATTTTCCTATGTTATGCTCCTAATAATTAAATTTGAAAACTTTAAAACTGAAGTACTTGATCTTTAGACTTTCAGCCTCGTTTCTCTATGATTTGCTGTGTCAAAGAGTGTATTGATGCAGCCACATAGCTGGTGTTCCTATATTTCCTGTTCATTCAATAGGAAAATATGATAGGAATGCTGTCACTATGCAGTGAGAAAAGTTTGATATTTTCCCCAAATCAAGTCTCATTAGAAAGAACTTCAGCCATTGAGATTTGAAAGGGTTTGTATTATTAAGTTCTGTCTTGCCAGGGAAGGTGCTTTCTTACATTTTCTGTTTAAAAAGTAATCAATTGATCAATCTCTTCCCATCTCCCTCGTATATTTGTTCACCAAAGGGTTTCGTCCCATGCCAATTTTATAAAATTCAAGTCAAAAGATGCAGGTAGATCTTGTGTACTTATGCTTCAGCTTCTGAATTCCACATAAAAGAGTCATAACCCCACAAAGAAAGTATTAAAACTTCAGATCTTGGCAGAATGGTATTTTTCCTGGTGTATGAGAAAAAGACAATGACCACAGGAAGCAGGTAGCTCTGTGCTTCTGTACATTGTATAACTTCCATCAATACAGTTTATATAGTCTTCCACGACACACAGCTTTTGCTCTAAAGACATGTTAGGGTTTTTTCTTAAATTGATGTATTGATTGTAAATCAGACAGGTATAGATTGAATAGCAAATAATCCCCATCACCATCATAATTTTAAATCAATTTTGTAACAATGTGAAAAAATATCTGCACTGCCAAATGTTTTATTTAATGTCACAAGAAATAATGAAATCATTATTCAAAATTACATTAGTTTTGCTTCCTTTCATCTTCCATTTACTAAGCAGGACTAGAATGACATAAGTATTTGTCTGTGCAGGTATATTGCCTGTATTATGTATGTTATCTTTCATTTTGATCTGTAAATATATAATTCCCTTTCTAGACCTGTTCTCTAATGTGGTCATACAGAGAGTTGACTCAAATACAAGCAGGGACAAGGGCTGGCATCACCTCTGTGTGCTGGCCATCACTAATTTCTCTACATGGATGTAGGATTTAGAGGGCAGAGGGGAAGAGTGAAACACTGAAGGAGACCATCTTGCATTTACACTTTCTCCTGTAAAATAGGAAATATAACCATCAAGATATTAGGTTAATCACAGCGAGCATTCAACAAAACCCATCGTGACTGTATGGTGTTAGGGCCAAGGCTAAGATGCTGAGTATCTGTCGCTGCTCAAAGGTCAATAAAACCTGTTTATCATCTCTCTGTGTTTTAAAAGTAAACTAGAAAGTGGATGCTCTGTATTTTTACAAAACTAGGCTGTCACTATTTTAGTTAGTATTAATTATTTGACTAATGCCTTACATTTATACCATTATATGCAAATTAGCTTATTAAGGTAGAGGTTGGGTTATAGGCCCTTAGTGTTCCACAGCTTGCTCTTTTGTGCTGGTTCTGTGTAAAGTTTCCCTGGAATGTCTTAAAATGAGGAGAAGGTGTGGTCTGTAGTGTGTCCTGACCCTATAGCTTCAAAATCACTTATATNTGTGTGTGTCTATAGAATTCTGTGTGTGTGTCTATAGAATTGTGTGTGTGTGTAGAATTCTGTCTGTGTGTGTATATAATATAATAATGGAATATAGATAATGGAATGGTCCAACAGAAGTTAAATTAAAATATTTTTCTGCTTCTAGCTTTACTTTTCTAGTATTACTTGTTTGCTAAAAGTGTATTAGGGAGGCATTTTTTATAAATTTTGCCTGGAGATGACTTTCAAGAAGAGAAATGTTTCTTTACTTTTTACTTGACTTTGTACACTCTTTCTACGAGGGTAGTTATTGATGTTTTGGGGTTTTTTTCCATCAGGATGGTGGGATTTTTATATAATTTTATACATACCATTGCTCAATGTTACATTATTATTTCACATTGCTTTTTGGCATCATAATTTCTAAGGTAAGAAATTAGAGAGTCACAAAAACAAGATTGGAAATTCTTTTTTTTGTCAGTGTAGGAGATAAAATACAAGTGAACATGCTGAGTTTTTCAACAGAGTTAAAAACCAAAACAAACCCCCAAAAATATTGCAAACAGCAGAAAAAGAAACAAAAAAAATTATTTAGACAAATTTCATTCCAATTAGCTTGCAGATGAAAGTTTCTTTTTTAAGTGCTATAATCCATAAAAGAAAAATAATTCCTAGTTCAAATGCTAAGGTCTGTGTAGCGTACTACCAAGTTTCAGAGGGAAAGTGTTTTCAAGGTCTTTTCATAAATGGTGTGTTATGGAATGGGGTCACTCGAAAAGGAATAATTACAGAGTGATCAGAAGATTTCTTTGAAAAGATTGTGCTAGACCTTCTGTGTGGTTTGTGGAAGAACAGAAATAAGTTTTGCTCCTAGGGTGGGCTAACAAAATGTATTGTGTTTTTGCAGCTACTTCTATCTTTGCCCCAAAAGATGCATGCATCACCTCGCAGTGCACTCAGCTCTGTAAGGTCATTGCCTCGAAAGCAGATCTGGGAGTTGTTAGAAGTACAGCACACTGCTGCACCGTTTGACCAACTGCAAAAGTTTAGTTTTGAACTCTAATGAGTCTGCTCATCTCCTGTCTTAGCACTACCAGTTGTTAAATAATTAATTCCTCTTTGATTGTACCTCTTTATGTGCTTTTATAAACTTATTTGTATTATTTTGTGTTGTATTTTATTTGTACTCAGCCTCTTTTTGTTTCAGAGCACGGAGTTACCAGAAAGAATTAATTTGAGGAACATTTTTCCACCCTTTGTGTAGTGCTCATACTGAGGATCTGTGATCTACAGTAATTCTTATTCATTTGGAATATAGTAATTTGTTCCTGTCAGCACAGGGGCTGGTTTGTTGTTTTAAATTGCTGACTTTTGTTTTTGCTGGCATGCTCCCCAATACAAATTGAACATCTGACAAAAATCTATTTGTATGACAATTCAGTCGAGATAGGTGCTCTGTGTTGCCTAACAGTACAATTTGGGGTCCCCAAGATAAAAGTTGACTGAATGCCAAGATTCTGGTAGAGCTTATTTGTGCAGATAACAGAGGTAATCCATATTCCTCAGGTCTGTAAATCAAACAGACAAAGGAGAAATATGTATGTGCACCTTTCTCTTTGAGATAGTGGACTGGTAGTTTCTTCTCAGTACGGTGAGGACTATCTAACCCCTGAGAACAACGGGACACTGACACCAGGGATGTCCCTATATGAGATCAGAGTGATTAGGAGAGTCTTAGAATGCTTCCCTCCTGTAGCAGATAGTGTTAAATAAATATTCAGTGGATCTGGTTTGTGGCTTTGTGGCAATTTCTGTGCCTGTGTGGTTTTGTGTGTTTAGACAAAGTTGATCCACAGTACACTGGAAGAGGAAATCCAGCCACTAGGTCTTGACTGTTTTTCCCAGAGTGATACAAATAAATGTGTCAGCTTTAGTGGCCACCTATGGAAATACAATTTAGGAAAATACATACTGGTTCCTAATGATCCCCTGTAATGATTCTTTCAGGATATAATAAATGACTGAAATATCTTCTTTTTGATGAGGTGTTTAGATCCAAAATGTGAGATACAAACTAGGAATCCTAATAGCCTAGCAAACGCTTTCTGATAGAGTATTTTAAAGGTGCAATAGTTGCTTTTCATCCTCAAATAAAAATGTACCCCAAGTCAGCTGTATGCAACTATGCTTCCCATTTTTCTGCTTAACTGTGGAATCACTCACATTTTGGAGTTAACGCTCAAGTATCAGTCTTGTAGTTTACTGCAGAATCCTTTATTATCAGGTCTATACATCTTATATTAAGGGGGAAAAAAAGTATAAGCTGTCACCCAACAATCATCTAAACTTTTCCTTGGGGCCACTACTTCAGAAATCTTTGAAACCTGTTGTGATCTTGTCATAAAGGTTGTCATTTTCCTATAGAAGCATAAAGCTGCTTGTGGTAGCAGTGGACAATGACAATGGATAAATGACACTTCCAGATGACCACTCCTGTTTGTTGTACAGCACATGATCCTGTGGGGAATTTGGGGAGGGAATTTAGGAGAGGACCCAAATATCTGAGCAGAGCCAGTAGGAAATGGCAAAAGAGTGGTGGGAAAGGGAACAAAATATGATGTTTCATCATTCACACTTTGTGCTAGCAAAAGGTAAGTATGATCACACTGGAGACAGCATGTGATAAACTGGGGTAAGAAGATACAAACTGTGAAAGGTGAAAGATGGAAATTTGTTGAATGATGGGGAAAGGGAAAGAATGGCATGTCCATCGTCTGAGATTTTAGTGTAATGGTTGTTGTGACTCCCTAACTTTGTGAGAGTTCATTTTTAGGCTGAAATTTTAACCTGAGATTATTGGATAAATTTGAGTCTGTCCTTGAATTAAAACCCCACATATGTGCTACACGATGGGATTTTTTTTTCCTTTAGTTCCTTATATTCTTTCCACATTGGTTTTGCATGTCGGGTTCATGAGTTGGTGTTGAAACTATTATGTTTGCCATATGCTATCACACTTTGTTTTGCTTTGTATCAGATCATTTGTATTTGATGCTAACAGCTTTGTTATACCAGAAGTTTCTACACTGTGCCATGCAAGAACAGCTGCTGGGGTGGAGGGACAGATGTTTGGTCAAATGGTACTGGGCCTTTCTTGCACTTCAAAGGAGCTGAGCAGAGATATGATTTGACTGTATAGTTCTATTTTTCTAATATGAATAATTTGAATATTTGCCATAGTTTGTTAAGAGATTGCGAGAGCAACTGACTTGTATGAGCTGAAATTGGAAAGTAATCCATTAGGTACTCTTTCTCTTACTCTGGAGTTCACCCTGTAAAGATGAGATCCTCAGGATTAAATTCTTATTGCCAAAATGTGCCCCATGGAGGAGATGTTGCAACACTCTGTAATACAAATTAATTGCTTTTAGTACTTTAATTGTTACCTTCTTTGGAATTTCACTTCATTTTTTCCAAATAAAAAGTAGGATAACATTTGAATTTAGTCTTTGTCGTAATACTGGGATCTGAACATCTTTCTTCTTGTGCATGAATGCCTGTTCAATTGCTATTTAAATGAAAGAAGTATTATATAAGGAGTAACCACCAAGGTTTATTAAGTGTGACGCTCTTAGATACACCTCAAGCTCCCTGAATTGCTGATCAACAGAAACAGGCAGCATTTACTGAAATAATTCCATCTCTGCTCTGTTTCTCAAGATTTCCCCTTATTATCCATTAATGGCCACTGTAGGAGGCAGTACAGGTTCTGGACTAATTGAAGCTTTGAGTGATGCAGAAGTCTTTATGCAGTCACACATCAAGTGAGACTTTCTTAAGGTTCACACTACACTGACAGTGAATATCTAGGCAGCTATAAACAAGATCAATAGAAATGTGTAAGCATTGTTGGTGACAACATAGGAACAGGGACAAAACAGAAATATTCAGTGAATTTTTAGGGTTTGGACATCAGTATTTACTGTGAAATGAGCTACTGCCAGTATTGCTGTTTCTCATTATTCTTTGTATGGTGTGCTGATCCACTTGGAGGCAGAATTCCTGACTATGCTACAGGTAACAGGAAAAACAAGAAGTTAGATGAAGGTTGTCTATCAGACACTTCAAATGCCAAATACATGTAAATATCAATATTTTCTATAAATATACTGCCTTTCCCTTACACTAATGTGTTACAAGGCTTAAGACTTAAGCTCTGAAGAAATGAATGAAGTAGGGAATGGGTTGGTATGGCTGTTTTTCATATATGTATGTGCATTATAATAATATTTTTTCACCCATTTAGAAATGAATATTTTAATAAGTACTTTCACTGGATGGGGAGAGTGAAGAATGCAGAGGCAGTACAAAAAGGAGGAGGACTTTGGCTTGATAAATTAGAGATAGTGGATTTTTGATAAATTAGAGGTAGTGGATTAGTTACTGACTTTTATCTCAGATAGTGTAAAGCAAGAACTGCTCCTCACCAGCTTGTGATAAAACTAGAAAATGCCATGTCTGAACATGGGCTAGTATTTTACCATATTAGCTATTGATTTAACACAGCAGGAAACAACTGGTGCTGTCCCAGTAGTGCCTGGTGGGGAGCAGTAAAAGTGCAGATTTACTCCCCCATCAATCTGCTGCAAACTTCAAAGCCAAATTGTGGCCACTTAACTGCTAAAATTAGTAAACTCAGACAATTTTTATCTTTTTCAGGCAAGGCAACATGTCTGTCTGCAAGTACATATGTTGTAGGAGGAAGGAAAGGAATCCCAGCTAAATCCTGTCTGGGCAAAAATAATAAATTCAGAAAGCGTGAACAGCAAGATCCAAAAATTAGTTTTGATAGGGCTCTGTTATACACAAAGTATTTTTCATTTTCCTTTTCATTAATCAATAGTTTGAGCTAATGTGCTTATGGTCCAGAATGCTTGCAGTGAAATACACAAAATACACCTTACGGGTGTATTTGTATGCAAACCACCATAATTACACCATGTCTCTATTTAATTGTTCTTTGCATCAAGTATTATTTTATTTTTATTTAATGGTGAAGTCAGAAATTATCCCCTGCCACTCTCATTGAATAGGGGCCTTCATACTGTGATTAATATTCTTAGGGGTCAATTGAAAATTTCTTATTCTGTGTATTCTTTTCAGAAATTAAAAAACATATATCGATATATGAGTGGGAAGATGCTGCTGAGAGAGAATGTGTGTGCTCAGTGAAAAAAAGGGCAGTGTCTAAAAATAGATTTTTATGGACTAAGAAGTATTTTTGGAGAGGTTTGCTTAAGTTTCTTTGATTTAAAATAGATCCTATCAGAGTAGCACAAATGTAGGTGGGACAATTCAGCTGCTTTAGAAACATCTCATTCTCTCTGCCCTCGTTCTGGATGTCCGAAATGAGATGTCTTTATGACTTCATTTTGGTTTTTACGCTTGGAGCTCACACGGGACAAAATGTATAATATATTAAGAGGACTGAGCTCTGTAGCAAAACTGTACTTTTAATTGGAAAGCCTAAAAAATATAATCTTTCCTAGGCTTTACCTACTGTTAGAAATCCAGAATGGGAGAACTGAAGAAGGTGATGGTAGTGTTCCAGCATGGCAACTGGGTCAGCCCAATCACAGGTTTTCATTTACAGTTGCTATCTCCGTAGTGTGAGGCCAGAGAATGTAGGTACAGACTGATAAAGGCAATTAAGTAGGAAACGGAGGAAAGAAGTAAAACTTGGATGCTTTTTTCTGGGAAAGGAAGGAGCTGGTGGAATGTACCAGCAAGTGTGTTGTTACTGTTAGCAATGGGAACCTGGGCTCCAGATGGACATACCGGCTGAAACAAAGACATTTTAATGAACATTTAATGTTTTGGTTTATCTGAGATGTTTATCATCCTTCCCCATGAGCTAATTAGTGTGAACTAATTAGTTAGAAAAACTTCGGCCTCCTTAACATTTTTTTCCTCCCTGCTTTACTGTCTTTGGGAGCACTCTCTTTAAAAGTTGGCATTCTTACTAAACTTCTCTTGGAGGAAAATGGCCCCATATTTTTATTTTCTCAGTTCATCTGTCAGTTGGTCCGTTGCACTGGAGTTTATCTTCCATCTCCAAGATTTAGAAAACATTTGTGTTAGCTACACACTTAGCACAGAGCATAAAGTCTTTGGACCACAAAATAGTCTGAAGTACATGATCCTGATGGGTAGTTGCTCCTTGTCCCCTAAATAGCATTAGTTGGATAAATGAAGCTATGTGGAAATAGATTTTATTAATAAAGGCACAAACCCAAGCTCATAGTAATAAAAGAAACCACTAAAATATATGAGTTAGGTGGTTACAGCAAGGAGAGGAGTTGAGATGACCAATAAAGATTTCATAAAAGAAACATAAGCTTTGTAGTGTGCTTCTAAAAGGCACTAGGAGTTCTCTGTTCCACCATTATCTTTAACAGTTTTCCCTAAAAGGTAATTTTACAGAGAAACTTGTAATTCTTACATGTATGCTTATTATGTACATCTGCCAGGCTATATTTCAAAGACCTGCTGTAGTTAAACCACTCTCAAAATAAGCTTATTTTTGTAGCCTAGTTCTGCTGATCTTTAAATTGAAGTTATTCAGCTCTCACACAGACTTCTGTAGAAAAACCACAGCCTGTATGATATTAGTGACTGACTTCCAGTGCCTCACATGACTCTTTTAAAGCTGTTTTAGGAGTGAGAGTCTTCTAGGATTTGACATAGTGACTGAATTGTTTTAAGGGACCATATTGACATCCCTAAATATTTCTGCAGGTTAGCCTGAACATGAATTCAGGATCAATTTATCTCTCAAGAATACTGGCTTGATTTTGGCTATTTCCTATCCTTTGCATACAGGTGGGTTTTTTTGAGGCCACAGTCTGGAGCTGTTCCTTTTCACTTCAAGACCAATTGTGAACCTCTGCTCTAAACAGCAGAATTAATCCTACTTACTCCCCCTACACCCAAATAAATACGCAATGTGTGGATTACTTTGAATCTGCATCAGGTGTGGTCTTTCACCTGAGGTGTCTTTGTTATCAAACTGTTGTCTGAGTTAGGAAGAGAGTGTTCTACTCCCTCCAGCTTTGCTTTTACCTTTTATTCCAGCCCTGATGATAGAAATGGCCATGGTGCAGAAGGGTCTGCAAAACCTTTGTCAGCAAATTAGCCAACATATGTGTGCTATATGTATCAAGGCAAAAGGCACAACAACCAACTTTTAATTTCACAATCTAGATTATCAGACTGGTCTTTGAACATGCACAGGGATGTTACAAAGAAGCAACAGGCTTTTCACAAAGGTGGATCTGAGAAGGAATGAATTTGAGTGATCTTATGCACAATTTGAAGGATTTTCCACTGACTGAATAGTGAAGTTGGTTAACTCAGCCAGCTAAGTAGCTGTGTAAAGATGGGCTTTGTAATGAAAGATGATAGTTTAATAATGGTCATTTGAAGGAATCCATAGAAGGGGGTTGGACGAAATACTGAAATTGGAGTACTGAAAAGCACATTACAGGAACAGACTGTGAGCTGTGGGTAACAGTGGATAGTGGAATAACTGCAAGTCAGCAGTGCAGAGGTCACTTATCACTGTTGGCCTACAGAGATGTTAAAGTTAAATTTGCAGATATACCCAGTCTTCCTTCCTGCAGCAGCTGATGCCTGGCATATTTTGAGGTTATGGTATGTGAGTAAAAAGGCTGGTAAACTGCTGTGCAGAACAGCCGAGCACTGAAGGCATCTTGCAGAAATTAAATGCTGATGAAAGAATAAGGTACTGTATATGGAGGGACCAAGGTTTGGCAGTAGTATGTGGTAATTCAAACAAGTAAAGACAAGTGGTTATAATAAAAAGAAAAATAAAATTGATTTACACTAAGGGAAGTTATTCCTTGTTATGTTTGGAGAGTACTATTCAAGCCCAAGCAATACTCAGCTGAAGTTTTTCTATGCTTAGATTTGTAACTCTTGTATTTCATTATATTAGGTTTCCTTAGATGTTTCCATAGATTTCCATAGTGATGACTGTGAATATTTGAACATTCTTTAAAAACAGAATGAGGCAGAGGTCAGTTAGTTCCAACTTTTTGAATTTTGAAAAATCTTTCCATTTCAAGCTTATTAAGTTTAAAAATCTGAGCTCAGGTAAATAAAAGCTGCTTTTCTAAATACAACTCTTTTTTTCCCCACAATAGGAATCATCGTCTGTTACTCCATAAATTCACAGAAACAGTGAATTTCAGTTCCCTCTCAGGTCACCTGTTTCCTTCCCTTCCCACAGCAGGTGCAATGTAGCAGTTTAAGCACCTGCCTTATTGGTGACATCCATGGTCCACTGGCCATGAGTTTGAGGTGGAAGTAGTTTTGTGGGCAGAAGCTGCATTTTTCACGACCAACATAACACAATGTGTTGTGTCCTCATGGTGTTTTGCTTGCCCTTCCCCCTGCCCTCACACCATAAGGAAACTAAAACTGTGTTTGATGAGGATTATTGAAAAGAAGATTTATGGACCTGTGACATCTATTTAAGATGGGCGATAGTATTGCTGCATTAATTTCACATTAGCTCTTGAAGCTTGGTTTCTCTGCGCTGTTGCAGGAAGCTGTTGACATTTGGCAGAGTGGCAGAACATGGGGTTCAAGTTGTGAGTTTCTCTTTCAGAGTTGCCTGCAGCCTCTTTTCTACGTGTGCAGGAAGGGAGTCAAGACTGGGGGTGGCTGAGACATTGACTTTTGCCAGCTGGCCTGTACTGTTAAATTGATTCTTTCAATCAGAAATTTCAGTGGATTTGTAGAAAAGTTTTTACTTACTTTTGGAAAGGAATGTGTCCATTTGTTTGGGTTTTTTTTTCTCAGTTTTCTTAAGGAAATGCTTGGAAGTCCAGCATTGCATCAGGTTGTATATTAGCACAATTTCCCTGCTTCTTGCACCCAGTTGCTAAAAAATCAGCTACTTAGTAACAGGAAAACCCCTTTGGAATTGCAGTCTGAAGTGTCTAGTCTATTGTTCCTTGATCACCTTTACAGAGAAATACAGAAGTTTCGAAAACTGAAGTTTGAACACAATGTTTTAAATTGAAAAGAAATTTCAGTTTCTTTTATTTATTAAGAAGTTGGTTTGTGTTTCTATTTCAATATAAGCTTTAAGATTGTTAAGTAGGGCCACTTAACTTTTCCTCTAAATTTGTTAAACTGTATCTTTTCCATTTCTGTTCAGCAAAAAATTACTTAAATACCTATTCCAAAAGGCAGAGATGAAAGTGTATATTCTGCAGTATTTAGCCATCCATTTGGGGACCAGGTCACTTTTTTCACCTTGCTTTAGCAAGAGCAGTGGCAAAAGTGACTATTCTCAAAGAATACAAAATAAAATCTGGTTTATTCCCACAAATTATTTCTGGTTATGTTAATCTCAAGTATTTATTTACATTTAAAGCAAGGCCAAACTCTGAAACAGATGCCTGGAGATTTTTTAAAAACATTTATATATACTAGGAAATTCTGATAAATTTTGTATGAAAACAGGTGTTTGTGGATAAATAAACCTTTTTGTTGTTTACACATATTCCACCAAAAAAATCTGTTGAATCTGTTCTTAAAACATTGAGCCTGAAAAACGGAGAGGTTGGGATGAAAGGATCTGCTGGGTTCTTTGTCTGAAATGCACCCAGGTTTGCTCATTTGTTTGGGGGCTGCTTAGCATTTAGGAGGGGGAAAGCTATTCTTTAGTTCATGTATGAAAATGTACAATACTTAATATCAATTATTTGGCTGATTGCTGGAAGTGCGTTGGAGTAAGGGGGCACTGGCTAGTTCTGGCCTTCACTAATGGGAACATTTCAGAATGTGGATGGTAATTAAAGTATAGAATGTGGAAAATTAGGCCAAAATTGAATAGAAATGAATAAGTATGTGTTCTGTTGTGCAGATGTTGGAAATAGATTATTTTAGATACCTCTTTCTATCTACATCTTATTTGGTTACCATGTAAAATTCGGTCATACACCATGTAGATTGTTTCTCTTCCCATTACCTTTTCTGTTTTTATGTTGTGATGTATCTGTATAGGTAGTAATTTAGCAAAATATCCTGTCTGCCAGGTATGGGAACTAGCTGATTGTATTGTAATACCAGATCATTACTTAATTCATATGCAACCTAGCCTAGCACATGGAAAGCATTATAAATCTATTTACAGTGTGGCTGGTCTGATGATAACATTGTATTAAATTCCCAGGTGAGGCAATTTAAGCAATTGCTTTGCCATGTGTAGGCCATGGAAATTAACTTCTCATATGCTTTAGTAATAGACGAACTTCATTGGTATGCTCAGATTAGTGGTACAGCAGAATTCTTACAGTCTGGTTACGTGTACCCTGCTTCACATGTAGAATCATACAGGGGGGTGGTACTGCAGATCACAGATCTTAATTAGTTTAAGCTGAGTTAATTCATTTCAATTCTAATTTAGCTGGGCTTGCCTATGAACACATTCAGTTCTATTGGGAAATGTTAAGGCTTGGGTCAAGTAGACAGATTGTTTAAAGCCAAATTGCCAGACAGAACTGAGCAAGTGTATCTGTTTGAACAGGGCTTTAAGGAAATCACCCAATCAGTATGCAAAAATCCTGTTCATAAACCAAGAGAGATCTGCCTGGAATCAGAAATTCTTCCTTGTCAGAAGGTCTGGGTACTGTAGTACATTTAAAACAGCCCCTGAAACTTTCTGGATGTTGAAGTTCTTGTAGAAAGTAGCTTAACCCTTTTGTGTCTCTGTGTTTGGGCACTGCTGCGTTCAAATGCAAACACATTCACTGAGCAAAACCACTTGTGTGCTTAGACTTTTTGTCTAGGTATATACAAGAAAATATAAAATACAAGGAAAACTTCTGTATATGACAGACCTTTTCAGACAAAAAACTGCACACAGAACCTCTTAAACCTATATTGAGCTGCCCAGAAATGCCTTGGATGACGAACTCTGTAAAGCTTCTGTCTTTTCTAGAAACGCACATATAAAGTACCAGTAGACAGTGGTAACTGACAACTAAGACTAAAAATGTTGACAATTTCTTGATTTGCCTGGTTAGCTTATGTATAGAAGTCATTAACTATTTATAAAATGCATTATGAATTGGGTTCCTTCAAACTGTAGCAGAGTGTGTGACATTTCCAGCTCAAACTATGATTCTTGCATTTGGCTAAAGTATATATTTATAAACAGCTGATGGTTATGAACTAAAAAATAAAAAATAATTTTAAAAAATAATTATTGAGTTCAGACAATCTGAACTAATTTTGATAGCCACATTTAAAAGTGTCAGCCAATAATACTTTAATAAAAATAAGAATAGTATTTCAAGATATTGATATTTTGGACAAATCCTGAAAGAATAAATGAACACTTTAGTTCAAAGGCCTTTCCTTTTATATTATTGATTCATTTGGTAGTGAAACTGTGATCAAAAGTAGTATCAAATTATTTATTGATTATGGCAAAGAGTTATACCTAATTGTAGGCAAAGCATTATTTCTTTTAATATAATTTCTGATTTTCAGATCATGACAGATTATTGCAATAAAAGAACTACGATACAAATATATTTATTAAGTTCAGTGGTGATGATATAAAGGATTCTAAGGGGCCTCTAAAAATTGTATTGCTATTAACAATTATTTCTTTTCTGTGAAGGATGTTCTTTTTCCTTTCTCCCATGCAGGCTCTTAAGAATGAGAATATCATCCAGTTAAATCTTTCAAATAAATTATGTGCAATCAAGGACTGTCTCAGTCCCTACATATTATTAGGCAGCCTGTGCACTGGAGAACAAGCTCATGAAGCCTCGTGGTCTTCATCTCAGTCTAATAATGATAAATACATTCAACACTAACAGGATCAATGGGGCTGAGCCAGTTTGTGAAATTGGGAGAAACTGTACAGTTGAACTACTAGACCTCAAATGAGGTTTTAAGATTGAATCTTAATCAGAAAAGAAGATTAGGTATTTAGTGGTATATATTTGTAATTTCCTTCCTTGTTTGATGTGTATCAAATAAAAATAGGAAAATAATATAATTGAGCAATCTATGCCAATTTGTTGGCTTTTTGGTGAGAAAAGAGAAAAACAAAACCTATCTCCATATGATATTCTTGCATACTGTGGAGTGTTTTAGTCCCCCATAGTGATGAAATGAATAATTTAAACAGGCAGCTCTGATACCACAGCCTGTTTAAAGGTTCTCATTTCCTTTAATGCTGTAGACTACTTTAGCTTGGTTAGTATGAAACTGTGACAGCTGAGATCTCCAAAAGATTTGGCACAATTCACCTCTTGCCGTGGGTCCATGGTTTGCTTTGTCTTTCCGATGTACATCTGTAGCTTTAGGATATAATCTAGATCTGAACGCTGGCAACTGAATCACAAAGGTGTAAACAGTGTAAAGATAATGTTGTAATAAAGGGTGAGCTACAGAGCATAAAGAGCTAAAATGTTTTGCTGTGAGGTGACCCATGCAAGGCTTACTCTGCTGCTAGGTCCCTTGCATAAAGGGTGACCCGCTTCCAAACCTCTCTGTCACATAGGTAATGAATTTCCCTGTGCTCAGTTCAATTTCTAGCAGTTGTTTCCTGTGCCCCTGTCCCAAGCACAAGTTTTGGAATGACAGCCCAAGCAGGGAAGGTTTGAAGAAGAATTTGTTTTTTCTGAGTTCCTACAAGTAGTCACACCATGGCAGGGTGTGGGGGAAGCTCCCATCAACAAAGGAAGGCCCTACAGCTTAGTTCTTGTTACTCTTGGTTTTCTTCCTCTGATGAAGTGTAAAAATTACCATAACTGCTCTCAGAAAGAGAAAAAAAATTTAGATAATACATTAAAAATTCTACCTCTCTTTTAATGGTAAGCGTGGGAATATTAACTGAGTAAGAGCCTGCTATTTGGCTAACAGAGAAATTGAAATCTGGGCTGATGTTCTCATTATGGACTTCCCCACTGCTCCATTGAAACCTGTGCTACCTTGGTAATCATAACACATTTGCTTTCTATTGCTGGGCACTTGATCTAGTTTAGAATCAACATAATTATCAGTTCAAGAGCAAATCTGGTGCTCATAAGCTGTGAATTTCCTTAATATCCTGTCTGTCATAACAATCCCATGGATGACTGTCTCCGTTTTGTGGTGTTTCCATGAACTGCTAAAAACCAGTGTTCAGTGTTTCCTTGTGCTTCCTGTTGTTTTCTCTCCTTTCTTTTGCCCTTTAATTTCTATCCTTTCCCAGTAGCCTTAGCAGCATAGAAAACACTTGCTAATTTTCTACATCTTTAAATTGAATCAGATATGTCACACGTGTGTTGTTCAGGTTTGGGTTTGGTTTTTTTTTAATGTGAGAAAAGCTCAGTCCTGTCTAGTGGCATCACCGCAGTGTTAGGTTGAGTTCTGACACCTGCTAGTAAGTGCTCTTCAGAAAAATGCATTTGGTTCCTGCACTGGCATTTCTTCAATGCTTCTGCTGTTAGTGTATATTGCCTCACATGTTCGGTTTGTTGAGTTTCACAGAAGCTGCTTTCATTGCTGCAATGTTGAGGGTGTGACTGTCTCAGAAATACTACATGGTTTTGCCATGCAGATTTGTTAAGATACAGCAGTTGAAGAACTTTGTAATAACTTTTACTTGCAGATTTATTTTTTTTTAATCAAATAGGTATCCATTAGGGGGCTCTCGAGGTTTAAGATGATCAGCCTTGATACCAATGGCTTCGGAGCTTTACTTCCTAACCCTTTTTTCTTTTTGTTTTACAGAAAAGGTCACGAATCGCCTACAGTGATGAGGTGCGGAATGAGCTCCTAGGGGATGACGGGAATTCCTCAGAGAACCAGGTAGGATGCTAATCAAGAAGCCCTAGTGGGTGGCTGGAGGGTGAAGGAGGTCACTGGCACACTGGGCTTCTCAAGCTGCTCCTTAACAGCATTAGCAACAACTCATGTGGAAGTGATACTGTTTAATGCAAAGCTGGGGTCTTAATCAACTTCAAAATGTTTCTTGGAGATCTTACATTTAACCCTTTAACTTGTGATCACTGTCTGCTATCTCAAAAAAAAATCTTTTCTTCTCTTTTCTTTATTATTTAGTACTTAAGAAATAACTTGAAACATGCTGTTTGCCGACAAAGACAAGGTCTTCACCTCAAACACATGTAAAAGGAATAAAAAAGTACATAATGCAGCTTTGATAATAATGCAGTATAATTAAATCAACACTGGCAGGCAAAACAAATGAAAGTGCGCTCTCAGAATTAGGCAGTATCCCACTCAGTTTCCTTGTGTGATTCCTTCCCTAACCAGATTTTCTCTCCTTGTACCAAAAACACAAGTTGTACTAATAAGAGCGTGCTTTCATAATGCATGTTGTACTAGGATGCAGAGTGCTATCCACCTCTTTTAATGAATGAAATCTTGATAATCCTGAGGCTTTTTTAAAATCTTGTAACCGTATTGTTGTTCTGCATGCTACAGTGAGGATCCTGCCAGACTACCAAAAATTGTAAAGGCATCGTTGTCTTCAGGAGACTTTGGCCCACCTGTTAATATTTATTTTGGGGATGAAACTTGTTTGGCACACTGTCTGAAAGCAGAATATTTCTTTTCTTTCTGAAATTTATGTTATCAAAGTCAGGTATTTTGAGTTAGAAGTTAGCTGAAAGTTCTCTTAAATGTCAGATTGTCTCTTCTGACCAGATAGAATCCAAATTGTTTTGCCAGTGAAAGTGAAAATTGCTTAAATTTTTACTTGATAAATGTGATATTAAATAAGGAAAAGGACCAGAACAATATTCTGAAATTTTTTGTATCTTTTACTCACAGTATAGGTTCAGCTCCACTAATGACAGAAAAAATAAAGACTTGGAGACTTACCTGGTACAATGACTTTCAAAACACAGACCCCCTAACTCTTAATCTTACACAGTATTTTAAACATACTCTGTAAGTTTTAAACTCTGTAACAGAGTTTAATTCATACATGAATGAAATTATACACAGGATACAATTTATCTGAAGACTAAAGACTAAAAGTATAGCAACTCTGATAGCTGTGTGAAGAGTTAAATTTAAAGGATATTAATCTTTGTATTTATATATGATAGGGGAGATTGCAAAATTTGAGTAAAATGAAGAGGGGGTTTTATACCTAAATAATGAATTTATAGAGAATATGATTTTAGGGAGAAGAGTTTCACAGTCTGCATGTCATGATTGTAAATGCAATCCTGTGAAAGTGTTAAGATTCTCATTTTATTTCTCTTAAGGTGCTGCTACTTTTACATTTCAAGAAGAAATTGTGTGAATTCAGACATAAAAGGGCAATTGTGATAAGAAGCTTTACTTATAACAGAATATCTTATGTGTAGGGATGAGATAAAATATTTTATTTTCACTTTTTAAAGAATGTTTAAATAACTGGTTCATGTGTGCACTTTTTTTGACTGATGATCTTTTTTTCCAAACTTGGTGAAAGAGATATGGTCTCATCTCAAGGAACTAAATGATACCTTCAACCATTTGTCAACCTGAGGGCTTTTTCTTCCAAATGACCACTATTTAAATGGAAGAAAATTTTGGGTGCTGAAGGACTCTTGTGTAATCTTTTAGGTAATCAAAATCCTTTTCTATAGCCCAACTTGAAATTGTTACCTCTGTACCTTTTAAAGTTCTTAATTCCTTTCTTGAAAAATATAAGGAAATACCACCATAAAGGAGTCACCTAATTTCTTTTAAATATGTGAATGCCAGTATTTTTAAAATACATTATGTATTCTGTTGTTTCAATAATAAATATCAAATTCTCTTTTTCTATTGAAATATATTTTTATCTGTACCTATTTAGAAGTGGCTATGGGTGCAAGCAGTTAGTGCAAAAACTTCAGCTGGTGTTGAGCTTATTAGAATGTACAGCTTTCAAAATCAAGCATAAGGTTTGGGTACTTACCACATACTGAACATGAGAGATTGTCGTGTTTAACTCAGTAACCCCAGCTCTGAACCACTTTCACTTCTATACATTATTATATAAATAGAAAACTTGGACTAAATGATGAAAGGATGCTCAGGTATAACTTAAAGCCAGATGAAATATATGAAGACGTTTCAAATGCTTGTTTTCATTTTGTCTGATGGAAATAAATACAGGTACATGGACTGATCCAGACCCTAACATTGTAGGATTTTTACTTCTCAATCAGTTTGGATTAGGTTAAATTAGTTTAACTGCAAAATAGTGGGTTTGTTTTCCCCAATTCAGTCACCGAACTGTGAAAGGGGAGAGAAAGGATTCCTCTTCTGACAGAGGAGGCATTGAAAAAAGTTGCCAGCTCAGAATTGCTCCTGTACCAAACCACAAATATTGGTAAAATCTGCCAGTAGAAATACTGAGTATCTGGGTAGTCAGGGGTGATACCCAAAGGCAAACAGGAGAGATGAGTTGTTGGTCTTTGTCATCATGATAAATATTTGCATAATGTTTTTGGTGGAGAGAGAAGACAAAAGGAACTTAATGCATTCTGGCTAGGTCACTGCTGGAAAAAAACAATCTAGATCTTTTCCTCATTCAGCTTCTTTTTTTAGTTGAGTTTCAAAGGTGCAATTACAGCAAACCACAGCCAAGTTATAAACTGTAATGAGTAGGATGATAGGTATGAGTTTCCAGTTGTTCTCTCAGGAAGAAAGACTGAAGTACAAAGAAGAGATTGAAGAATTAGCAAATGGTGACTTGTCTTTTGTCTTCTTCATTTTCCCAACATGTCTCCCAGAAGCAGCGGCCATCATGTCTAGATGACAACTTAGAATGCAATTCCCTTATGATGGTTATACCAAGATTTAACCACTTTTAGCAGATACAGCATGTAGAAATTTACTCTAAGAAGTTGTAAGAATTATACAATTCTGCTATTGAAAGTTTCTTTTGAAGTAAATGCAACTTTGTTTCATGAGACAGGTATTGATATAGGGCTCCTAAAGCACCTAGAGTTCAGTAAAGTCACGGATTAACATACATTAATTTCTTCTTAACTTGAATGATGTGAATGTAGTCAGATGAGGCACTCAGAGGTTGAAAATCGAGATGTCTCTTCTTCCATCAGAAAAACCTCCCACCTCACAAAACAAATCCAAGAAACCTACTGTGTGCATTGGGTTATTATTTATTTTCCAAGACTCTTAAACAGGCTCTGTTGCTTTCAAGTCTTGTTTGTCATCCTGGCCACCAACATTTAGCAAATCCCATGAAAGTTTTGAGTTTTTCAGTGCAGTGATACTTTACTTAAAGTTGTAGCTTCACTTTAATAATAATAGAACTGTTTTATGTAGCAATTCGTATGTTCTTGAAGAAGCATATGTTGGGTTAAATCAGAAATCTCTCTCGATGAAAATAACCTGAAGTTCAGCATTATCAACTTTCTTGAGGTATAACAGTGTTCCTTTCTCTTTTGCAACTCTGTTCATTAGTAAGTTTAAATAAATTCACATTGGGTTAAACTGCGTATCGGTCTACCCATACATTCTATATGTGATTTGTGGTGAACAAATATTTTGTGTCTACTTAATTTCTGACTACAAAGTTGTGATAATATTAGATTTGGGCTTGCTGTGCATAAAGTGTGTCAAACTTCAGCTACAGACCAGGGGGTGAAGTTGGTCAATTTAATTCGCCAAGATCTAAAGAAGGTCGGTATCATTTCATATAGCCCTGGCAGAGCAGATCATTACCAGACACAAATCTGTTCGTTACATGCCGAGGGTTTATAGCAAAATAAATAGACTGTCATCATAAGTTCAGAAAATTGTGTGTTCGACCCACGATAATGTGTAAAGGGCGTTTAATAGAGTTCAGCATTTATTCGTTATCTATATGCGGACAGAGACGGCGGTGGCGTTATCAGCTTTTTTAAAAAAATTCGGTAGTTTTCCGTGTCACATGACGAGCCTCACGGCCACATGCGTGCGCGCACACACACACACACACATACATCCCATCTCGCTCCCTCGCTCTCTGTGGTGTAGTTTTGATTTTAGTCACAGCAGAAGGCTTAGCCACAAGAGATTCCACTGGTTCAAACCAGCGTAAACCAGATTTTTTTTTTAGCCTACAAAGGAACAGATTACCTCTTGTATCGAATTCTGTATTGCAAAAAAAAAAAAAAAAATCTTTGTTTCAAAAATATGTTCATTATCATAACCTAAAATGGTGGCTGCGCACGGCTTAATGCTGTTTACAGTTCAGGAGTGAGCATAATAAAAATAATGTTTCAAAATAGAAATGTGACGGTAACACATTTTCATCAAGAGCATTGTTAAATGGGGGAAAAATACATCTTTTGTTAATTTGAATGAATATCTTTCAGCCAACGTTAAAAAAACCCCAACCCTCTCCCATTACTTAGCTTAGCTGCAAATCCCATGCAGAGCTTAAATTCAGCCATGCAGCACAAACAAGATAGAACATTTTTGTTTGGGACCTATTGAAAAAACAAATGTGCAGCATTTTAAAACTCTCATTGATTATAGCAGGGTGGCATGCCCGGATGGGCTCTATTGCGGGAGAGTCGTTTTAAACTTTGCCCCTTTAAGTATCATAGTCAACTGAAGAATGGTGGCCTCAGAAAGAAAAGATAGCTATGTGATCAACTCCCAGATCGTCTCTTTCTAAAGAGCCTTAATGTTTGCCTTTTTGGGGAAAAAAGGGGGGGAAGAGCTGGAGAAAGAGACCAATTTATGATAGGCCAAGCACTTGAATTTAAGCACTGGCTTGGCCGACAATGCAGTTTTCTTTATACCAAATTCTAGCAAAGTTCCTTGAGCTCGGTGCGGAAGAGCTGGTGCGGTTCAAGTCGGGGTGGTGTTGTGGTCCTCCTAATTACAGCTCGTTAGAGCATCTTGGCCCTTTGGTAACGGGGTGAGGAGAACCTTCTGTTTTAGACGAGCCATATGAAACAATAGAGAATAATGGAGGTTCTTTTCTTTCCTTCATGCTGGTGAGACTTTATTAGTAGTAAACATTCTCAGCTTACACATGTGTTGAAAATTAGTGTTAAGAAACTGTAGGCGAAGTATCAGCATAAACTGAGATAATTATGTAGCTGTTGTAATTTTGAATTCAACTGGAATCGGTGAGAGAACTGTAATTTTTTATAAAGAGCCACTCTTGTGCAGACATTTGTTGTGAGTAATTATACATTTTGTTCCAGTACAAATAATTTATCTGTCTCTCTAAGGGGAGAGTATATTACAACATAGCTTGATAATCAGGCTGGGGTTTTATTTAGATTTATAGTAAAGCTGCCAGGGCAATATTGTTAATGTAAGTGTTAGATTGTGCTGATTTACAAACATAAATTAATAAATATAAATTTATATACTATATAAGCATACACACACTCTATGTGTGTATATATATACATGCTGTATAGTGGTCTGGATCAAGAACCTGGAATGGGTCTTTTCTGAGGGAAATACGTTTCATGTTGTTCCCTCTTCCTTTGTCTATTTTTAAATATGCTATTCAATAAATCATAGTTCTGAGCCATTTAACTAAGCTGCTTCTTTTTTTTTTTACATTGTAAAACCCCTCAGTATGAAGTTCAATAATAAAATTAAATAATATAGTTACAGTAGAACTCAGGTATATAAAAATTGAAATACTGAAATACATGCTATAAAGATGCAGTCATCTATTAATAAGTTAGATCTGCTAGTAAAATAAGGAATCAGTTGTCACAACTAAAATATACAGAAAACATTCTGAAAACTTGTATACACAAAACCACTTCAGCTGTATAATCTTCGAAGAGAGGAATAGTAAACTTGTTTTTTTCTTTATAATATAGACTTCTATGAAGTCATTCCCCTTTATTTCATGATGGTGTCTTAGATGTGGTTTAAAAGAGAATTTCACACTATTCTCTTTGTTTAATGTGACAGTGTGAGAAAGTGATCTTTATTCGTTCAAAAAACTCTGCATGTAGTCTATGTTTAGGTTCTTTTAATGTGTTTGTCTGTGATTTTTAAATGCTAAACATGTAAACAGATAAATTGTCAATGTTAATTCTGTATCCTGTCACACAACTGATCTTTCTTTCCTGCCATTTCTTTCCTTTTTATCTTTTTTGTGCGTTCATGTTGCAGTTGATAAAATTACGTGAAGAGGTGAGTACTTTCTTGCTTTTTGTTGTCTAGCTTTCCCTTTAAAGCTGAGTTTCTAAATCTGAAGTAGATCTTTTTGTTCATTGTTGCAGGGAAATCTACACAAAGCAAAAATATTGATTACATTGCTTTAAAATATTCACTGTTGTGCCTCTTTTTCCCTAATAATTGTATACTTACATAGGAATCTCTAGATCAAACCTTAGAAATTAACATTCTTTGATAGTGGAATTTTTTTAAAAGGCACTAGAAAAAGAAGGGTGGAAAAAAACTCTATTATTTGATCTCTCCAAGAATACCATGATCAAATCAGGTACAGTAATAATCATGTTTGCATCACAAAATCTTTGATAGGGAAAGTACATTTATACACTGGTATTGAAAGTGAAAGCATTGCTTTGGTATAAACCTTTGCTGAAACGTTGTAAAAAATACATAGTATTTCACAGTGTTTTGAGGTTGGTGTGAGGTATTCAAATAGCTTATGTATTATACTGGATATTGAACACCCACTGAAAAATACAGTACAGGTAGATAGACCTACACACACATATCAATATTTATTATTTATTTGTGAGTGCTGTAGATCTGTAGGTGTAACACTAGAGATCAGTATTCCAGAGCACCTTTCTTCCAGTTATAAAATGACTCATAAATATTTAGAAAGAAGTCTGTTTTAATGGTCAGTTCCTCAAATGTTTCAGTACATTTTCTGAAATTAACCTCTGTTATTACTTACTGTTGTAGCAAAGCAGGTATTAGAACTGCTTTTTTTTATTATTTCCCATTAGCCACTGAAAAGAAGGCCTGAGTAAAGTCAAGTTTACTTACAGGTCAGATTTCTGAAAGGTTTCATATGGACAGTTTGGACCAGTGAAATATTTGAATAAATATATTTTGAAGCATGAGTATTTTAACATCACATATTTGTCTGGTATCTTCTTTGTGGAACATGTGTGCCCGGTATGTATCAGTAATATATACTGAACTCTGCAGGAAAAGGATTTGTAAGTTTTAGAAATGGTGATGACAAAGAATTGTAAAGTAACCAGATTAAGGACAATTACAGAGAATTCTTAAAAACAGGTAGATATTTGTGATACAAGAATTCTTCACTAGTTTCCTGAATGCTTTATTTTTCCCCTCTTCTCATAGAGCTGATATTAATGTGTAAAAGCTACGGAGTAAAAGAGTTAACAAAAAAAATTAAATAAAATAAACATGTAACCACATGAAAGCCTTCCCACCACTGCTGAGCTCCCCTCCCCAATAGTCCCAGTATTTAAACAGATGACAGTATTGTTGCAAGGGTTTGTATAGCCTGGTTTCTGAGGTTTTTCAGAACAAGGTTCATTTTCTCATCCCTTTAACAACACCTGCACATCTGCTCCTGTGCTTTTGCAAAGAGTGCAGTAGGATCATTTTTATTTGTGAACATAAGATTACAGTTTTATAACGACTCCTAATTTTTAAATTCATTCTGAAAATTTAATCATATGTAAAAAACAAAGCTACTACTTCTCTGTTGTTTTTTGGGGTTTTTTTATGACAGCTATGAAAGCAAGTAAGAAAATTCAGGGTGTTACTGCAAAGGGCTGCAACTTGGGAGCTATACTGAACTCAGTTATACCTTTTGCATCTTATAAATCCTCTTTTGTTAGCCACCTAAAAAATTTGACATTGCTTCTGCTAATTATTTTATTTTGCTTTTCCTTGCTAGCCTCTTAAGTTACTTTTCCTTCCCTGTGCATATAGTGAAAGCAGCAGAAAATTAAATGAAGGGATTCTTTATTTTGTCTTGATCTAAATTGTACAGGTAGAGAGAAA